>VYZP01070633.1:36210-51064 GCA_013400635.1 Hypocryptadius cinnamomeus
CTCCCGGTGCTGGTGCCGCCGGTATGGGCGGGCGGAGCTGAAGCGCAGCCCTCCCTACCCGCCACGGGAACGACCCTCGTCCCGGGGACCGGGGCGGCGCGCGCTCCCGCCCGCACGCAGCCGGGCACCGTGGGCGCGCACGGCCCCGTGTCGACGAACAAAGCACACGGCCGCGCCCCAGCCCCGGCGCCGTCCCCGGCCAGGGACTCCCCCGGCCTCGCGTGTGCGCCCACCCGCGCCCCGGGCTGCTCACCGCCCCACGAGGTTTGCCCGGCCGCGGCTCCAAAGGCGCTCAGACCCAAGCTGGCCACGGGGCGTTGGGAAGCACCGTCGCCCCGTCCGCGTTTGTTTTCAGCTCCCAACAATAGAACGGACGTGGCAAAGGCACCAGCGCTAGATTTCCACGCACGGCAGATCCAAAAGCTAATGTCTACCCACTTCACAGATCTGCGAGTCTCATTTAAAAACATACAATCGATGCTGCCCTTGCCAGTTACGGACCAATTCCAGTAGCCTTGCAATTGATCCCATCGTCCTCCTGCCACTGCCACCAGAAGCTCCTAGACCAAAGTGACCAACTTGCTCAATTCAGTATTTGTCCACCAACCAGACCCTAGGAAATACTTAACCTAAGGTTAAGACCCGGGGAACCTAATAACTGAACTTACACTTCAATCAAGGCAAACGGCTGGAAATGTGCACAATTTTCTAGGACTGCAAAACACAGCTTCCCTCCCAGACAAGTTTCTAGGCAGACTAGCATTTTATCATAGATGCCAACTATGAAAATGAAAAATGAACACTGCTTTTTCTTACAAAAAGTATGCTTTTAAGAAAACTGATACCTGCAACTGGATATAAGCATTGGTGAACAGTCCTAGGCACTCAAGAGACAAGCAACATTCAACATTTTGCAATATTTGGCCTTACACCAGCTGCTCCCACTTCCACAGCAGAGCATTGCAACAGATGAAGCCCATATGTACTCAACCATAAACATTTCCAAAGCAGTTTTGTTTGTTGTTTTTTTTTTTTTAACAGAGCAAAAGCGAGCAAAATTATCTCAACTGTATGTCAGTTTGAATGTGCCAACACCAATAGGACAAATATCAATACTAAAATAATGATGTTTTGAAAATTTTCAAATATACCATGTATTGCGATGCACGAATGCAGCTGTGACTTTCAGTTTTAGTCGTAATAACAAGCCATTACCAAAGCCAGTGCAATAAATGTATCAGTTTCACATTTAGCTGAAACCCAAGTGTCTCTTTGAGCATCCCAGAGGCATCTGCTGGCAACCTAAAGGGATGAAAGAGAAAAAGTTACAAAGAACACCCAGCATTATCTAAATGCTAGTTAATAGTATTCGGAGAGTTACAACTATTAACAGCAATGCAAAAGTTGAATAAAATTAACAATTCCTATTCAATGTTAAATACATGTTCTTGCTTCACAGTAAAGCTCCCACACAGACAGATCCAAAAATCTCAGCACCAAACCCCCAATTCTCTCTTATGTTTACTTGTTACAATTCAACATACAGTAAGAGCACACCTTCAAAAGCAACTGAATGTCAGTGTGAATAGACATCAGTTTTGGGAACATATACAACCAAGAAGTCACATCCCCCACTCCTCCACCTCCAGCTTACTCCAGCCTACTTTTAAATTTATTGGATTCTCAGCCTTTTTGATAAAATTGTTTTCAAAGCTAAACTGTGTGAATTGATGGCTGGAATAAACATATTTCTTGGGAGAAAAATGTTAACTTGGACCACTTCACTAATCTATTTGCACCTACAGCTCCTCAGTCAAAGCACCCCTTAAGAGGCAGTACTGTGAGATGGCACCAGAAAAGCAGGTACCAGAAAAGCAGGCACCTCACAAACTGGATTTGGTACTGAAGCTGTACCCTTCAAACATTGTTTCATGTAACTCACTAAACACAGGTTGGTTTCAATCAGGTTTTAAGAACTGATGATGAACAATCCAAAGTAGAAGTGTTCTTTGACACTCTACTAGACAGATAAAAGCATTCTGAATGCCAATGGGAGCTCCAAGCTAGTTGGAATGCTAAATTTATACACCAACACAGCAAAATCTAGAATCCTTTTATTTTAGGTGTTCCAAGTTCAGATGACTGATGTTAATTTGAAGTCCCAGGAGCATGTCTGGTAGTAGCTGCAGTTACCATCCCTTTCCTTGCCACCTTTCTGTTCCATGACACCCCACACTACAACTGCATAGCATTTTGCATGGAATGTGAGAACCCAAATGGAGATCCAAGTACACCGGACAAAGAAAAATAAAATTCACTGAACTCATGCAATTGTCCTGGCACCTCAGGCAGTGGAAACAAGTGAGTGACAGGAAAGTGCAGTTGGGGCTGTTTACCACTTACTGAACACATGAAGACAACAACCTTCAGAGAGTTAGGCAGAATCATAGCAGCACCTTGAATTGTCACCTGGGATACCATTACCCATAAAGAACATAAAAGCTTCAGGAACACCTCAAACAAGTTAAGCTGCTGAAAGTAAAAAGAGCACCTAGGAGATAACACACAGTTCTAAAAGTTGTTTTTAATTTTCAAAAGGTGTAACAAATAATATGTTTGCTTACAATCATTGCCTGATTTGCCTTTTCCACAATTAGCACTGATACCACATACTTATAACGATCATAGTCCAATTCCTTCACAGCATTTAATATTTCTTCTGAGATTGAAGCACACAAGAAGGGACTAGAAGCTCCATCATATGTGGCTTCTTGTAGTTTATTCTATCAAAAACAATTTTGAAATATCTTAGTTTTCATCCTAGTAGTCTTTTGCAAAAAACACCCTTAACAGTCATTTCCATTACAAGAACATGAGAAGAACTGTTGAGTTGAATAGTCAGTACAGATCCTGGTCTCAAACAGCGAAGGATGCACTACTTTTACTCTGAAATGTTTTATCTGTTTTTTTAAAGGTGACACACATGCCCAGCCAATCTCCATTTAACAATCAGGAGTGTACTCTTCATTATTTGGGCTCAGTTCACTGGAAAACAGTGCTACAAATATCTGTTCCAAATACCCAAGATATGTCTTCCAGACAGCAGAATTAAAAAGATCTGGTTATAACTGTTCAAAATACCACTAATAGCTTTGGATTATCTCAACAAATTGTTTTCTTTCATATTTGCTTAATTTGTGTATGTACCAGTCTGACTGTCAAGGATATCAAGTAATTTTATGCAGGTCCTGTGAATTAACAGAATTAATAGAATTAATAGAATTAAGCAGAATTAATAGAAATCCACAAATTAGATGTCATGATCTTTTGCTAACTGGACATTTTGTGGATTATGGTACTTTGAACTGTGCTGTAGCTCAATTTGATTTAAAAAAATGCAAGAGTTTATGAAGCTTCAGCTCCACGTAAACAGCACATGCTCAGCAGTGACCTTGCAGAGGCCCTTCTGCACTTTGCAAAACAAAGTACATTCACATTACATTCAGGTGCCAAAACTTAAAAGATTTATGCATGTTTAAGTTTATGCAATATTCATTGTTCCGTAAATACTTCTGCAAGACAAGCTGCTTTTGCAATGAGACAAGTCATTTAAATAATACTATACCATTAGTATTGCTTGAGCTTTGTCTCTTAGTAAACCTTCTTGAACTTTAGTACGTGGCTCCAGTCTGTATGTGTTACGGTTTTTTGGCTTTGCCTTTCCTTCTGTTGGAGCTGTGCCTGAAGCATCCTGAGGTGCTTTTTTTCCTTTTGACTGTGCAAAATAATAAGAAAAAATCCACATCACATGTCAATATTTTAGAATTTAAAGACTCTAAATAATACTTTATGGTGTACAGCCAAGAGAAAAAAAACCCCAACAATTACTCTAGGAATATGTTAACAAAAGCCACAGAAAGCTAGAAGCTGGTTATCATTTTCTGGCAATTTTAACACTACTGTTTTGCCTGAAATAGGAGAAATGGTTGACTTCTACTCAATTTTAAATTCTTGTCCAGCAAAATCCAACTGAACTTTGCATTTAAGCTCGTCAATCAGATACCCCATATTGCCACCCTGAATCCCTCCCTTTTCCAAGGAAAAATACACAGATATTAATGTACCCATCCAAGACTGTTAGCCACAAGTTCAAGCTTCTCATTCAAACAGCCTACACAATACCCAAAATACAGACTTGGTTCATTTACTACTTCATTTTGCTCATCCTTGCTCCTTGTTACTAAAATAGTAGCTTATGTAATGATGATTTAATTTGCTCATTTAAAAAAAAAAAAAAAAAAGAAAGGAAAAAGTAAGCTCCACTGTGCAAAGCTTTGTAATTTTGCTTGGAACTTAAAACCAAATCTCTGAAGATCGCATTTTCTCCCCATCCAGCTGTGTACTCTATCTCTTCAACACACATAACAAAACTTGTCCTTCTATGAATGCAAGAAGAAAGTCTGATGTTGTGAAAAAAATGTCACCTGCTGTCCACCATGATGGCTTAAAATAGAACAAAGTAAAATAGTAACAAAATAGTTACAAATAGTAAAATAGTTACAAGATAGTAACAAAGACAGAGACAGAAAAGCACAAGAAACCAATGAGATCGTAATAAATGCAACAGGCAATGGTCTTCCAGCTACTTCCTAACAAACCACTTCCAAGTTTCACCAATTTTTCAGTCTCGGCTCCACTTCCTGACTACTGCTAGAACCTAACATTGAGAGAAAATCATCAGTTCCTTTCCAGGAGAGCAGAAAAGAAATCAAAGGTGAAATAACATCACAGTGCAAGGCTTATGCTAAGAAGTACAGAAAAAAAGTCACTTATGGATAAAAGTCTAATGAGAATTATTTTTAAAGATGCACTACTCAAGGGCTCACAACTCTTTCCATCTGAGGAGTTTTAAGAACCAGGGAAGAAATGCAGTTTCTTTGCTATGAAATCACTTGCACATTAGTTCTGTGAACAACTGTGGACATTACCTAGAAATGTCCTCTAATTCCTTAAAAGCAGTGATGTTGGCAGCCTTAGTGCAAATTGCCTGCTCCTGTTTGTTGAACTCTGAATAGCACTTACTCTAAATCACAAGGACCAAACACATTTGCACTTAGCCTGTGGACACTCATTATCTACTAACTGCAAACTCAGATCTCAAAAGATTAAAGCCCTGACATGCTCATCACAAGTCACCTAACAGAAGAAAAACCACCTCAAGTCTTGCAGCAGAGGTCTTCAAATTAGCACCTCCATCCATGTGAGTAATAGTGAACTTGTGAAAAAGGATGCAAGTCCAAACAGTGATTATTTGCGTGGTTCAGCTTGAGCCACACTACCTTCAATCTTTATTACTAATGATGGAAGAAAATTCATATCTATAGCACACAACTTCTAACAATGGTGATACTTAAAAGTTTACCTGCTGTTTTTAGTGACAGGAGTTTTCATAATCACTTGCAAAAATTCATTGCATTTAGTAGTGAGGCAACCAAAAACCTTGATTTCTCTATAGATGTGGCTAGTAAATAAAACTTCTGCTAAAAAAACTTCTGCTAAATAAACCTTTTTCTGCTAAAACCCCAAGTTTTAGCACAATGTTGCAATTACGATTCTGTAAAATATTTGCACATTCTGTGAATAAAACTCTCAGAAGTTCAAGAACTGACTGCATTTTAGCATTTAGAATGCCTGTTCTTAGGCTACTCAACTCGAGTATATTGGCTTATCTTTGGACATATGGAAGGAAGTATGCTAAGAGAAAAAAACCAACTTTTTATATTTAAATGAAATTCTGTTTGTTAGTAAGTCCATTTTAACAACCAATAGGTTTCAGTTGTTAAACAGGAAAGAGTTCTTGTTTATTCCTTCAGAAGAGGAGGGTATGGTTTCTCGTTTAGAGCAGCACCCCGAGTTGGAGAGACTGCGTCACCAAAGGCAGGATGCCCCTTCTCTTTACCATCACAGCAGCTTGGCCTCCCAGCGCCTGAGCCAGCACGCCAGCCGCAGGGCACGAGTAGCATCACACCTGACCAAGCAGAAAGAGCACGAGCTATCCCAAACCGGGCTTTAACCAAGAGGGAACAGCATTCCTGATACCAATTTTCACAAGGTCACAAGCACCTTTTAACCCACCTTCTCCACGCCCCATCCTTCCCTCCCAACTGAAGCGCCGCAGGCCCGGACCACCACCCCCGCCTCAGTCGGGCATCACGCACCCCCACGCCGGAGCCACCGCCCGCTGCCCCCGCTCCCGGCGGTGTCCCAACCCCGTCCAGCTCAGCCCCCCGGAGCCGCCCCTCACCCTGGCGGCCGCTCACCGTGTCTTTATCCTGGCGCTTTTTCCCTCCCTCCATGGCTGTGGCGGCGGTCCCGCTGAGCGGCGTGCGGCGGCCCAGGCCCTGCCCGCGAGCCGGCCGTGACGCGGCCCACGCGGGCAGCGGTAACGGAGGCGGCGGCGGCCATGGCGGGAGCGGGGCCGCGGGGAAGGGCCAGCCCTGCGGCCTGCGGGCGGTGCGGCGGGGAGGGGTCAGCCCTGCCCTGCTTCTGCCAGTGGCCGCCGGCTCTCCCTGCAAAGGTCACCGCCCTGTCCCTGCCTGGACCGTCTTACATAAGTGATAGTAGTAAAGGGTGGCTGCGGTCGTGCAGGTTCTGCTCTGGCCTTCTGTCTCTGACAGTGAAACGGCGAATGGGAAGGGGAAAAGACACAAATTAAGATGGACTGAATGATGTGTCTTAGGAGCATTGTAGATTGTTTTGTTTTGTTTTGGTTTTGTTTTTTGTTTGTTTGTTTAAATAGCAGGTAGGTACTCTAGATGGCAGCTAATAGCGGTTTCCAATGGGAGCTGTTGCCCTTGCTTAGTGCTGATAGCTATATAAATATTTCCTCTCTCCTTCAAGCCATGAATTCAGAAAGTATATATGTGAGGGTCAATTCTGCCACGTAATAAGAGAGAAAAAAATGTTTTTAATTCAACCTTAATGGCATATTTATCATTATTATTAGTTGTGGTACTTCATTATCAAACAATTTCTTGTCTGTCTAATGAATGAAGAAGTGTGACTCTTTTAACTAAATCAGAAGCATTTTCATCCTTGTTTACATAGGCAGTTTTATCTGTGCAATTTTTTAAATGTAAATGTGTGCTTCTGAATCAGTCCATTTTTCTGTTTAGACTAATGTGAAAGTAGCATTAATGCTTAAATTACACTAACATTGATACAGAATTCACATGTTCTTCCCCTGCCTCCCTCCAAGGATCTTGCTGTTTTTAAGGACTGATACTCTTGGTTTACTTGAAGTAGCATCAGTTTCCCTGCAAGCTTAGATTAGGTAGAACCTTTATGTACAAACTTGGATATTTTGCTTCAGTCTATATTGTCATGGTTTCAGCAGATATAACCATTCTGAAATGCACCATCCTGACCTTGTGAAAACACAGCAATGCTTTCCCTCAGTTTTATGGAGGTGATTCTGGTAGAGAGTTCCTTTCATCATGTATGTGAATGAAACTTGCATTGCAAACCCAAACAGTTTGTTTACAGACACTGTATTACTGTCTGTGTAGCTGTGCTGATGGGTATGCTTTAATATTTTTTTTTGCTCTTGTGTGCTTTCTTGTTACAAGGATTCTTCTGTGTATGTGCTTGTTCTAGATGGCGTTGCCAGATTCGGTCACTACTTGCCTTTCTCAACCTGTGCATTATGCGATTTGCAAACTTGGATTTGAGAAGAAAGACACCTATGATATTAATAACATTTTATCTGGAAATGGGGGAGTATGTTGGCAGGCTGTTACAGAGCATGTGTGTTACCTTGAATCAGGTTGGTGTTTACCTGCTGTAGTAGTGATGCATGTAAGACTGATGCAGAATTTCAGTACAGCTCATAGCAATCACTATTACCTCTGCTGTAGATTAGAGTATGCAGAGTTCATATCTACGAAGAACTTTAAATTTTTCATCTGTATTTGGTATTTGGCTTTTGCTGGCTCCTGAGGTTCATGTAATCTGTGCTACCTAAGTAGCTCCTACTTTGCCTTCATCTTGGTTCCCAGCTTAATGTCCCTGTAACATAAGGGGTTCAGTTCTGCTTCTCTCCAACTCCATAATTGTCTTGTTCTGTGTTTTTTATATTCCTTTTGTACTAAGTTTAAAAGCCTGGGGCCGTCAATATTGCTACTGTTTCTTCTGTTTGTGTTTCCCAACTTTAGGTTGTACAGAAGTATGGTCTTGTTTCCCTTCTATGTGGAATAGTTTGTAGTTGTGTTTTAACCAAAACAAAGTATTTATGTCCTGATGAATTAATTGAATTTTAATTTGCAAATTGCATCATGCAAGCTCTGTTATTAATTTCCAGAGGTGGTAGAAATATCTTTCAGTAAACCATAAGAAGTTATTTTCCTATAAAAAGTGTCCCACGAAAAAGAGGCAGTGAGGCCACTCTGCAAGGCATCACATCCATCTGCCTCCTTTAAAGGCCATAAGTGGTGCAATTTGACTCTCGCTAAGCCTGCACTAGCTTCCAGCTTGATGTATGGAATTTCTATGGAAATTGTAGTGGGTTCTTCACATTTCAACAAAAGCAGAACACAGTGATCCCGTTTACTTTTATATTTTCTTGTGTTAAGTTTTTGTTGGAGTAGAATTTTTGAGTTGTTTTTTTGTTCTATTCGGAGAAGGTGCTCGATCTTACCTAATTTTGCATTGCAGTTTTACTTTTCGATAGCTTTTCTGTGTGGTGTTTTGGACAGTAAATTGTATTGTATTGGTTGTGCTAAAATAGTCGGGATAAAACTGTCTGTGCTAAACATGTACACAAACTGCAGCAGGTTTTATCCCTAGTGAGTTTCAAAATATTAGACCTTCAGGAAGGTTGGTAGACTAATCACCTTCTGTTTTTCAATTTAAGATCAAAGCGTGGATTATATCAAAAGCATACGATCATTAGGACCTGTCTGTGAATCTGTTAATTCGTACTTCAAATCTCTGACCAAGGAGCAGTTTGTAATTCAGTATGCACCGTGGTTCCACTGGACAAACTGCACAGAGGTGTGGAAATTTCTGTTAAGTTTGTATTTTGGCACCTGAGCTCTTTGTGGAAGTTTAACGTGAGAACACAGAAGAGACATCCATGAACCAAAATGCTTAGAATTTGTAACTAATTGTCCTTCTCTGATAGATGATTGCTTGTAATTTTTCTGACTTTGTAATTAAATTTTGTGTTAGACAACATGAGGATCTTTGGGCCTGTTCTAATATTAGTTTGTAGAATTTTGTTTTTCTAATAATCTGTGCTTAATGCCAAGTTTTCCCTTGTGAAGTTATTATGGCTATTTTTTAAAGATGTAAGGCACTAGATATCAAGAGATACTCTAGGGAAATTTCTTTCTAGATATCTACACTTTCATTTCTTTGGCATGGTTTATCTTGGTTTATCATGGTTTATCTTTCTACATTTGCATAGCAACTATCATGGAGGAATATTTACGTTTCTCTGTGCTGTTGGTTATGTGATCTTTCCTTTTAAACATTGAGCACAACATTCTTCCTCTCCCCCATCATGCAGGTATTTCTGGAAGTGTTTGATGTTTTACAATCTACACAAGCTACAGAAGTTGCTCTTGGCTTAATGAAACTAACATCATGCTTGGAGCGAGCCTTGGGTGACGTAAGTACCAGCATGAGGAGTCTATCTTGGCTTTATGAGATGGGAATGAGCTCTTGGATTTAATTGTACATTGAAAAAAGTGTTATTACCCTGTTCTGTAGTAGTAGACTAATAGCCCACATGCATTTTGAGTAGGACAGAGGTTCTTTCCTGGATGCAGTTGTGCTGATGGAAACATACGTGGGGCTCCTTCACCAGTGCTTGTAGAGTTGCTTGTGTGAGTGCTGTTACTAACTAATTTAATTAGGAAAGAGAAGTGTTTGATCAGTGTACACAGCAGGTCTTTATTAGTTTGATTTATTCAACTGAAGTAGGGTAGCATAGTTTCCACTGAAGATCTGATGGTGTATTAACTTCTGTGAGGGGTGGCATGCAGTTGGAAAAACAGGCTACTGGGTAACTTCTTTCCTAGGGAGAAACAGCTGCTTACAGTTTTTGCCGCTGGGCTGTTTTACTGGCAGGTAAGTTAAAATGCCTAGGTGTTCAATATCTATGAGGAGCTCTGGAGAAAGAAATGACAGAGAAAGAGCAGTGGGCTAACTCACAAACCAATTTGCGCAATTGTGAGGCATGGTAAATTTTTCAGTAAAACAAATCACCAAAGATTGGGAAAAAATGTCAAGGAGAGTACAAAGAATGGAAGGTGTGATAGCAGTTGAAACTTGAGATGCTAATATTGTCCAACAAGGATGAAATCTCATTTAAAGAACAGTCTGAATCAGAAGATGAACCACAAATCTCCTCCCTTTCAGAGTGACAGACCCTATAAATTTGTATTGTAAAAACAAAATACACTGTCCTAGGTAGAGCTTATTCCCTTAATTAGGTGTTCTTGTTGTGCCTTATTTGTTTTTGTGGGATTTTTTGGAAGAGAAAAGCAATATAAGTACAGACCCTGTGAAAAGCCTAACTATGGTCATATTAAGAAAAATATCCACTCTTTCCTGATATGTTGTCTAAATTTTAATTTGTCATTAAATTACAGAATGTAAAGCTTTTTTAAGGATTTGGTGGGTTTTGTTTGATTAGTGTTTTTACAATAATGAAAATGGTTATTGGGTAAAATAGTCAAGGTATATGTTTGAAATACAAAGAAGTATGCTAAATTATTTATTATCTGTTCTGCTCTTTTTTTCTTAATAGGTGTATTTACTTAAGGGTAACGATTGTCCTTTCCTTCTAAGAGACTTGCTTGCATCTGAGCAGCTTGCAGATGTCTTTGGACAAGCTGTAGTAAGTAGATAGTTTTGAAATAAGGAATAACTACTGAGCTGGTTTTCTTCCTGCCGAATGTACCTTGTGTTAATTTGCATTAAATTACACTGGATTTATACTACAAGAACTAAGAGCTAAACTTGATCTCGTTTTTTTAACTGTCATAACTGTTTGGGATGTCTAATAACTAGTTTGATTCTTCCCATATTATAGTCCATATCCTGTACAAATAAGCTGAGAGATTCTCCTTCAGAGAATACTGGGAATTGCAAATAATGAGTTTCTGTTACTGTGACAAGTGGTGGCCTGTCATCTTAACAGTAGACGTCGTAGTTTCTTAATAACTTCTGAACTTTTCTGCCAGGGAAAGGTAATAAAAGTAAAAAGGGTAAGAAAGGCAAAAATTAATTGATTTCTTCATGCAGTAATTGCTTTGTTTATTAATAGATGAATGTACTGAGGGTATTCATTGGATCTCCACATGGTCTGAACCTTCGTAATGTTTTGTGGCATGGGTTCGCGTCACCACAAGAAATTCCTGCCAAGTAAGTTACCAGGAAAAGAACACTCCTTTTCTTACCAGTCAGACTTGTGAGTTCTTGGAAAGTGGTTAGTAACCACTTATTTCTCCTATGGGAAAAAAAAATTTCCCTTGCTGCTTCTTCTGCTTCTTTTGGAAATGGATTTCCACAGAATACTGCAGCCATTACGAAGATGGTCAGTATTAGGTCCAGTGGGTTTTGTACTATTAGGGAAAACATGGAAGTTTAACTTTTTTTTTCAGTCAGGGCAGTGAGGAGTAACTTGTAACAGAAGACAGAGGAATGGAGTAGAAGAAGGAGCAAGAGCAGCCAATGTACAATACAGTGATGCTTTTTCATCTAATTCTACACTTTTATTTTTTTTCATGCTTGTTGAATGCAATTCATTATTAAGTGCTCCCACTTAGATGGGGAGTATATGTTCTGGGTGTGCTTTAAAAAAGCGAAAGAAGCCCTTTGTTCATAACTCACAAATGTTGGTTCTTTGCAAAAAAATTTCTTTGTATAAGCTTTTCTAATATATGGTGGTATTCTCCCTAGATACTGTGCTATGCTGCTCTTTTTAACTGGAGGGTTGGGTCAGTTGTTGCAGACCTATCTTCTGCAAACTAAAGATGTTTTAGTACATCGATCTTATGTGATCTTCATTAGCTTAGAGGAGCTTAATGCATTTCCAGGCAAGTATTTAACCACTAGTAAATTTTTTTTTTTATCCTGTGTTTGCTATTGTTTCCTTGTCCAAAAGAGCTGTTGAAAATAATGCATTTCCCAGAGTTCCAAGATTAAATCTTAACTAGGATACCTGTATACACTGTCATTAGGTGAACCAATCACACTTGTAGGGCAGCTTCTTAATATGTAGATGCTGAATATTGAGTAAAGAACTACTGCATTCTAAAATAATTGTAACACATTGAAACATGACATATGGATGCTTCTAGAAGACTTCAACTGTATGTTACGTTTTTGATTATGAGAATTAATTTCATGTAACAGTCATCTAGTTTGCCTTTATGAAATCTAACTTCTTTCAGAATCAGTGGGTTACAGCTGCAAGGGTCCCAGTAGGAGTGCCCTGGGTCTTACAGGGAAGGTAGTGTTGAAACAGAGTAAAAGATGGTGACACATCTTTATTACACTAATGCTCTTTTCAGGGAACGATTTGAAGTGTCAGATTAAAATCTTCTCCCTGTCCACAGACCTTGTTTGGTTTATTCCCACTATTTTAAGGCAATAATAGCATATAGGGAATCTTGGTGTCAGTGGTAATCATGGTTGATTTGTTGTGCATAATCAGTGGAACATGTGTCCAAGAAATTGAGGCAGGGCTTTTGGGAACCAAATCAAGTTGCTAACATTCCAATAACTATGTAGTAGAAATCCTATAGCTGTTGACTGGCTTTGAAAAAACACCTACTGCAATCAGGTTACACTTAGCATTTCAAGTTTTCTCTTGGATAAGACATTTATAATGTGAATTTATAAGTGTGGGTTTCATTACATAGTAGCATTGAAGTATGAAGTGTTAGTTCATTATGCTGTATTTTCAACACAGAAAATTGATAAAATAGGAACAACATGCTCATGTTCAAATGTTCATACTATTGTACTGATTCTGGCTGAATAGAAATGATTCATTAATATTATACTTTTTTTTAAGTTATCTGAAGTATATAAAGAACAACTCAACAGAAGCTATGTCCAGTTGCTATGTGGTCTTCCAATAAAAAGCAAACATGACTTCTTTAACTGGTTTGCTCTGTAATTTTATATTATCACCACAAATGCAATCTTACATATTTAAATTCTGATCTTAAATATGGCTACTGTTCTACTTGCATAGTTAAAATAAATTGGATAACTTTTAAATCTCCCTTTAAAAATATTGAAATAATATAATATTTTCAGTGAAATAGTTGAAATTCATTAGTAAAATGTAGATTATATGTAATTTTTCAATGTTTGTTTTTTAACTTGCAGATCTTAATAATGAAATACTTTCCATAGCTGAAGAACTTGTAAAACTGTCCAGTTTTGTATTAAAAATTATGTTACCATTTTGGATTGCTGCTTTAACAGCTTTCAAGCAAAGCAGGTAAGATTTTCTAATTTTTTTTTTATTTTGATAGAATCAAATCAATTCTTTTTATAACTGCATTTCCAGATTCCAGGGCTTCATATTAAATTATTATTCTCAGCATATAATTATGCTTTGTTTTGGTGATCTCTTGGAAAGCTTGTTGAGTTATGGCTTTGTTTTGTGCCAACTAAGATTATAAACTGTATTTTAAAGCCCAAAAAGAGCTATTGGAGATGTAGCAAAAAAGGAGACTTTACAAAGCAAGTGGAAATAAATCTCCATATGTTAAATCACACGTATTTTTGATTTTTTAAAAAAGTGTATTATTTTGTTTTTCTCTAACATGCTCCTTCTTTTTGTGAGTTATTATCATCTCTGAGCTTGAATTCAGTGGTCAGTTTCTGTTTGGGACAGGTAGTAATTTATTGTTTGTTTACAAAGTGCCTTACAAAGTAATTTTGTCAGGGTTGTTTGGCCCGAGACTGTAACTCTGAGATGGTTTATATTTATAAGGAATAAAAACACCCTTTGGATATCTCTGTTACTTTTTCAGGTATGCTGACAGTGTGATTCTCTTACTTCCTCAGCTGGAAGCTGGACTTAGATTGCTCTTCACTACAACTAATAAATGTCCAAATAGATTGCTAACAGCAGAGGTAAACTTTTGTCTAAAGTCAATTATGATTTAGTGCTTACAATATTTGTAAAAGAGTTATTCTAGAAGTGTAGTGTCTGTAGCCATTTACAGATTTACCCCGCAAAATTTCAATCAGTTTTGGAACATTATTTACAAATCTCCAGTTGAGATTCATGAATGCCTTTAATATTTTTTTAAATGTCTGCCTCGAAAAAGGACTGAAAAAGTAGTAGAAGATTGAAGTTCAGGAACAGTAGTTTAGGGTGAAAAGCGGGACATGATATATTTGTTTTAAAGAACTCAGCACAAAATCCCCAAGTGCCTTTTTTCATTCATAAGGGGACTTTTTTTGCTATTCATGCACCTCTGGTATCTCATGCAAATGAATAAACTTAAGTTTTATATACATGACTAGTTAATTGATTTTGTTTGAAAACCAAATAATATTATTTGTTTTTTGTTCTAGTCTTCTGCTCTCTACACCACTTTCGATGAGGTATTGTGATTTTTTTAAAATATGTATCAGTGTCAGAATTTAAACCATGCGCATTTCCTATTACTAAGAATGCACTTTCTTTTGTTGAATATGGCATTATTTCTAATTTTTTTTTCCAAATAAAAGATGGTGGACAGTAAACACTTTAAATTTTGCATGCTCCAGCAAATATCAAAATTAATACAAATTGTAACAAAGAGACAATTTTTTCTAA
>VYZP01070641.1:3002-13781 GCA_013400635.1 Hypocryptadius cinnamomeus
GCGCTGGCCATCTGTGGGCACCTCTGGCACCATCCGCAGGCCCTGCTGCCCAGCCGTTGGCAGGTCATGTGACAAATACGCCGCTAACACTTGGTTTTTGGGTTTTGCATCTGGCTGTTTGAGGCTACAGCTCCCCTGGGGAGCCTCAGTCTGTGCGTTGCTCTCCTGACCAGAGTCAGCCTCTGGCTGAGTGCACTCCTGACTCTTTGGAGCGTTGTCCAGCTTCCCCTTGCCCCCTTTCCCATCCAAAGCGCTGGTATGGAAAGCTGGACCTGCCTCCGGTGGTGCTGGGTTGGTCGGCTCCTCGCAGGGCTTGGGCAAGGCCTGGCAGCTCTTGCTCTTGGCCGCAGCATCTTGTTCACCCTCCGGCAGGCTCTGGGCAGCCGCGCTGGGCTCGGCGGGCTGCGCGCTCGGGAATGCCGGCAGCTTGCCTACCCCGGCTGTCTTGCAGGGGCTGCTCTGATTCAGGGGCAGCTGTCCTGCCGTGGAGATGCCGATGGAAAGCAGCGGAGTTTGATGGTACGGAGACCAGCCCAGAGGCAGAAGTTGAGGATTGGAAGGTTTTCCATTAACAGGGCATCGTGGGTACACGCTTCCCTGGACAGGATTCCAGGTGGCGATGTCCTTGGACTGACACAAAGGAGTTCCTGGAGCAACTCTACCATGAAGAAGTCTCCTGGCAGGATCCTGCTGTCCTTCCGTGCCAGCCTGGTTGGCTTTCTTCCCACAGGGAATGCCAGCACTGCGGGGCTCGCCCTGGTCAATGATGGAGATGGGCTCCTGCTTGGGCAGGTGGCGTGGGTCCCTGCTGAGGCTCACACCGACATCCTTGCTGAGCAGCAGCGAGGCCGGCACTGGGTTGGCGACACCAACGTAAGTGCCGGGAATGGTGCTGATGAGCGTGGTGTTCTTCACCCAGGAGCCCTGCTCGCCGTTGCGCAGCAACTCAGGAAAGATGACCAAGGGTGGGGTGGTGCCAAGGCACGAGGTGACGCTGCTGCCCGTGGCCTGTGCCGCGCGCTGGGACTTGGAGAGGACGGTGGTGAGCAGCGCTTTGCCGCTGGTGTGCACGGGGGTGAGGATGGGCATGGGAGGGGTCTTGCGCTGGCTGGGTGGAGGCAGTTTCTGGCGGTTGGACTTGGAGGAGAGATCAAGAGGCATCTCACTGCACTCCGGGGATGAGACCATCTCACGCTCTAGCTGGGGAGGGGACTTCAGAGGAGACAGGGAAGTGGCAGCCCCCGGTGCATGTGGCTCGGGAGCTGCCGGGGCTCTGGCCTGCACAGCCGTGCCAGAGGAGGGAGCGGCGCTCCCACCTGCTGCTGGTGCTGCCGGCAGAGCCTGGCTGGAGGGCAGGGCCAGGCCTGTGCTGGACAGGGGAGCGGTCTCAGCAGCAGCCTGGGCACCACTTCCGCCCGAAGGTGGGGGGCAGCTGAGCTGATTCACCTCCACAGACACCACTTTGGCATCCGAAGCCAAGGGCCTGGTGACAGAGAAGGTGTAGGGGTAGGAACGCAGCTCTGGGGAAGCGATAATGCCCGGTAGGCAACGCTCATGCAGGTAGGAAGGCAGGACGGGGAAGGTGAGTGTGGAGGAGACTCCCAGAGTGGCTGGGAGCGTGGCCACGCTGAGCGGCTGCCCGCAGCTGGGAGGGGGGATGTACACCAGTGACTGGCTCGGGCTCAGCACAGCCCCAGCCTGGAAGGACAGGGGCAACTTTTGCATAGCAGGGGCCTGAGAGGGGGGAAAGCAAACCCTGTTCAATGTGAAGGTGGCGGGACTGGAGGCAGAGGTGTTGCAGCTGGAGACAACCACAGACAACGTCCCTTCTGCCAGCACGCCTGGCCCTTGTGCTGCAGTGCTTGAGGGGATTTTCTCATTCCCAGCAGGCTCATTCTCTGGAGCCACAGAGCAGGCTGGTGCAGCATCAGCCTGCTTGTTGCTGGGAGGATCTGCTGGTGTCCAGGCAGCATCAGCACCACTGCTCTCCTGCTCCACAGCTCTGGGGGTCGCTGGCTCCTGCCCTCTGCCATCCCCCTGACCTGCCAGAGGGCCCAGGGTGTCGTCTGTCACAGTCTTTCCCACACACTCCAGGTTTGGATTGGGATCGGGTGGCTGTTCCTCCAGTTTGGGTCCAAGCTTTTCCTCCACCTTGCCATCAGCATCCAGCCCCTGGGCACTGCTGTCACCACCGCTGACTGCTGTGAGCTCCACCTGCAGCAGGAAGGGAGAAAGTGTTCCTAGGAGCTGTGCAAGTGGCACCCAGGGAAGCACGAAGGATCTGCCCGCCCTGGACGCAGAGGCAAAAGCAGCAAACAGCTCTGCCCAAAGGAGAGCACAGCTTTACCTCACTGCATGTCTCTCAAAAAGGAGTTGATGAATCCATTAGGGAAAATGCTCCTGCTTGGGCTATTCCATCAGGGAATGGCCTTCTTGGCCTCAGCTGTGCAGGTAAAGAACTCACCTCTGAAAGGCTGCTGCTGACACAAAACTCTTGAGACCCCAAGTGCTGGGAGCTGCTTGTTTTTGACTCCTCATCAGAAATGGGGGCTCTCCTAGGTGAAGAAGAAGACATAGCATTAAGAAACTTCAAAATACCCTCCCAGAATCCCACTCCTCCCTGTCCCTGTGTGGGACAGTGGAGCAGCTGTACACCTTCCTTACCCACGGCCACCCGGCCTCATAATGGGCCAGCCCAGCCTTCCCCAGTGTCACAGCCTGCTGCTACACACCTGTTCCTGTCCCCCTTCATTTCCCATTGTGTCCCACCACACCCTTACATCCTCCTCTGAGTCTCATCCTGCTTGTCTTTTCCCCAACAGTCACCTCCTCATTCCCATTCCTTCTGTTTCCTTCCTGTCCTGGGACCCCCAGCACAGCCTAGCAGCCAGTAGGGATCTCCCTCTGGTGCCAAAGCTCTCTGGGCTCAGGAGGCCTGGACAGGAACAGCAGGCGTCCATGGCCATCCTAATGTGCCATGTCTTGCTGGCCAGTGTGTCTGGACCCTTCATCTCTGGAATGTGATTCCTCAGTGGAAAGCCTGGACAGGACAAGGACAAGGACTGTGACCTCTTTGGGACACTCCTTCCCCGATGGTATTCATTGGACAGCACTTCCCCGCTGTTTTGCCTGGGACAAGCTGCTAGTACAAGCACAAAACAGATCAAGTTTGGCNCGCGGGGCCGGAGCGGGGCCGGGGCCAAGCGCGAGGGGGAGCCCGAGCGCAGCCGCCCGCCCGCGGGGCCCGCCCGGGCACGGCGCTCCCAGCGCTTCCCGGGGATTCGCGGCGCTTCCCGGTCCGAAGCTCGCCCGCCGCTACCCGCAGAGCCGGAGGGACCCCCCTGCCCAGCTCCCCTCGGCTGCCCCGGAGCAGCCCTGAGGGTGGTGCGTGGTCTCCGCCCGGCCCTGCCGCGGCTCCTCCCGGGGCAGTGCGCGATGCCGCCCTCACAGAAGGGCCCCAAGGAATGAGATGAGGATCGGGGGCAAGACAGCGCCCGGGCGCAGCCCCCCGGCCTGCCCGGACATCTCAAAATTTGACGCCTATTGTAAGCTCGGAGCAGCGCCGAGAGGCTCGGCGGGTATCGCCATCCCCCTTATCTGCGGGACACAGGGCGCCCGGCGGTGCTGCGGGCGGCAGATCAGCTCTGCCCGAGCCAGACCTGGGGCTCATCCCTGCCCACCGCTGCTGCACCGGCCTCGAGGGACGCCCGCCAAAACCCTCAGCACCCGCGGCCAGCAATGACAGCCACACACTGCCTCTGCGCACATAAAACTTCCCTGGCTTTGGCAAATGCATAGAACAGACGTGGTGGCCTTGAGGAAGCCACAAACTAGTCGGTTCTGAGAATAAGACCTCGAGCCATGGGAATGAACAGGCGATGCAAACCGACAGAGCTTGGCTTGATCGATCCTACCTCCCAGCCACTAATCCTCCCTAATCTCCTGTTTGGTGGCAAGTCACAACCCTCCCATCTGATCATCTGGTTGGCACAAACCCTCCTTGGTCACCAAAAGCTTTTACTTCAAGCTCTTTCCCTTCCTTGGCCATTGAGAGCACAGGTCTAGTGAAGCCAATAACACATGCAGACAACTTGGTCTTGTCAGCATCAAAGCTGTGGAGGTAACGTAACCACACCTGGACAACAGATCCTCTGCTGAGACCTCCAGCACACTCCTTGCTGGAGCAGGGGATGTGGGGACCCTCCTGGAATGCCAACATATCCAATACATCCAACTCCTCCCTGTGGCTCATTTGCACTTCGGGCCATTTCAGACCCCAGTAAAAAGGGGTTGAGTCAGCACCAGCTCCCTTCCCACAGCCTCTCCAGATCCCTAAGTGGTTTTCTCGTGCCTCCTTTCCCCTGCCCGCCACCCACGCACCTCACCTCTCCTCGTTGAGGCCACACATGCGAATCCGCTCTGTGCTGGTCCAGTTGTGCACCCCGCTGTAGAGAGGTGCTGTAGAGATCATGACAGCTGCTCCTCACCCTCCAGGACCTGCTGGGGCTGCAGGGACCACTCTGCCTGCAAAAGGGAAACAAAAGGTTGGGAACTCTCCCCAGAATGATCGATTCAACTGCCCTTTGAGAAAACTCATCCCCAGCTTTGCTGCCAGGCAGATGGGGAACAATGCCTTGGGATGCCACAGGTCTGGAAGAGGGCTAGGAGGAATTAGCAGTGCCTTTGGACAGAATTCACCGTCCACTCATCCTCTCATTAAACAGTGTTATTGCCACTGGCTACCACAAGAGTTTCACACGAGTGTCTTCACACACTCACACATCCTTTGAAACATTTCCCCCACTTTTCTTTTCCCTCCAGGAGAACCTCCAGCGCCAGAAGACACCAAGCAAAGCTGTACAAGGTGATGGTCTTTTACAGCACTGAAAGTTCAAGGCTGCACAGGACTCTCCTAAAGCAGCCCATGGCAGGTCCTAGGGGCAAAGCCTCAAACAAGGAGGGTCTCTCCACAACTGCGGACTCCTGGAAGGAGCAGAGGTTTGCCAGTGGTGCTGCCAAGGGTTTATCCCCTCCTTCTGTGAGGAAGGTGCTGGTTTTCTTTGGAGTTATGAGTGGAAAACATGAGGGAATCCAGAGATTCAGGAGCATCCATGAGGCACTGTCGACTGGGTGGAGCTTTTCAGGGGAGAGCATTGCAGCCAATCATGCAGTGCTGGGTGTTGGAGCATTGAGAAGCTCTGCTGCTCCAGGGAAAAGCCAGAGGAGGAAGAGAGGATCTCCCGCGCTAACAAGTGGACTCAGCCAAACCAAGCAGGACTGACTGCAAAAGGGAGAGAGATGCTGTCAAGGAGGTTCAGGGAATTACTAAACCCTGAAGGTAAAGCAGGCACAGAGCCACGGCAACGCTCTCAGTGCAGCGGTTGGAGTGGGAATTAGCTGGAAGCAGCACGTGATCCCCAATCTCTGCCGGTTGTCTTTTGCCTGACAAACTCCTGGCGACACCAGCTCTGCACGGGACAAGCAGCAGCTCGTGCCATGAAAGGAGCCACACAGGGACCTGCCGGCCAGCAGCTCAAGGGACGAGCCACAGGGCTGAGCGGCTCCCCCGAGCGCAGCTGCTGCCGGGTGTCGTCGCTGCAGCCTGAACGTGCCGGTGGGGATCCTCCGAGGAGGAAAAAGGGGCCAGGCACACGGCAGAAATGGGGGCAAGGCAGCTGGTGTGCCAAAGAGAAACCACGGACCCATCTGCACGTACGAGGGCACGAGTGCGCAAACAGTGCACGGAAATCAGAGGTCAGGGGAAGAGGGGAAACCTGCTAAAAACACACACTGTGAGACAGGAGAAATCCTCAGCAGCGATGGGGGAGACGGGCAGACGCCAAGGCAGAGAGCAGGGTCATACCCAAAGAGACCGAGGTGGCTTGGAGCAGGAAGGGGAGGAGTCTTTCGATGCTTGGAGAGAAATGCAACATGAAGGAAATAGGGGAACAAACAATCTGCGGGGATTTCACCATCTTAGGCTAAACTGAAAGGAGGGGAGGAGGAACATTTTGCCCCCAAGCACAGCAGCAGGACAGATGTTCCAGGAGGAATCAAAAGGGACCTTCTCTGCAACGGGAGAAGGGGATGCACGCAGCTGCACGACGTGGAGCTGGGGACAAGCAGAGATCAGGCGTGACCCCAGAATAGGTCTGGCAAGGGAGGAGTGATAACGGGGTGCTACGAGGAGCTGGAAGAAACAGCACGTTTGGAGTGCTCAAGTAAGAGCTGGTCAAAAGGGCCGGAACGACGGCCACAGGAGGAGAGCTGGGAGGACACAGTGACAGAGATCAACACTGTTTCGTGGATTCTTGGCCTCTATCCTCTACAGACGATGTGGGACACATGCCAAAGACAGGCATTTCACGGGGAATGAAGAACAGAAAAGAAAAATAATCCAGATATGAACTCAGAGAAGGAATAAGACAGGGGCCAAGCACCAGACATGGGTTCAAACACAAACCAGTGGAGCAACAGCATTCTTAAAAAGGCAGACCAGGAAGTTTATTGGGAAATGCAGGGATGAGCAGCCTCCCAATGCAACACTGAACCACAGAGAGCAACTGCAGCCTCCCTGGGTCAGAGCACTCTTAGCCGAGTCGGCACAAGGAAAGCGAGCAGATCTCCCATCTACACTGGTGCAGTTGGAAGCAACATTAAAGGGATGTAATTAAACTCATAGGAAACCCTTGGAGAACACAACTAGGGCATGGCTTCACATGCCTGTCTTCAAGCAGAAGAAGCTGTTGAGAAACTGTTGAAGCCCTTCTCTCCCCTCACCCCTTCAGTCATGTCACTGAAGCCTACAGTATCCCTGTAAACCTGACCAGAGAGTTGATCTCTGTTTAAAACACTTTTTTTCTTTTTCTTTTTTTTTTTTTTTTTCCCTGGCTGGACTGGCTTTAACCCATACCAGCTCCTAGATCAGCTTCACCAAGAGGGAGAGAGGGAAGAGCCTGGCACAGACTCTACTTAATCCACAACGTCTGCCAAAGGAAGTGTATATGAAACCACAGTCTTATTTTGATTTAGCTAAATAGGTGCTCAGCCAATTCTAATTAACGCCAAAGAAAACGAGTTTAGAATGAAGTAAGAACATCGAGGCATTCTGCGTGGGGAAGCTCATATGGTATTAAAGCTCCTTCACCTCCCGAAACAAAGCGTGCCCCAAGAACTGTGAGCAAGGAAGGTGCTGAAAACACTCGCCTCCAACGGCAAGCCTCTGAGAGGTTTGCAATGAAACTACTATGGCGAATTAAAAGAAAAGGGGATTTTGTTCATTAAGGCAATACATCTCATCGTTTCGCAAAAGGAAACGATGCTACTCTGCAAACCCGCCGCTTCCAGGCTCCAGGAAAAGCAAAGCAGATGTGTTCCTTGCAGTGAAAGTGTGCTTTTACTCAGGTTAGTGATGACTTGGCTACCCATGGAAGCTCCCTTGGATTAAGTTAAGAAATTACGCTTCTGAAATATTGCTGTACAGTGATGGAAACAAGTTTCCAGAGATTAAGTTCTTCAGGAATGGACATTTTTTAACCATTATCTATTGACAAGTCCTCCTTGCAATGAAAACCCAACAGCGCCAAGACAACCATCATTTCAGGGCAGGCTGAGCAAAGGTTCCAGGACAGGCTCCCCCAGCATTCACCTACCAGCTCCCACTGCTGACAAGAATTAAGCCCATGCCATCTCCACGCTGACCCCTGTTAAACCCTGTCTGTTCCCTGGCTCTTGGGGATCCCAACTTGAGCTGCCTGAAGTGAGGCTGCCTAATTGTTTCCCACAGCCCCTCACAGTTACACCTCCCACCCCAGCGTTAATGCAGCAAAGAGGTTGCAAAGTAGATTCTGAAGGCGTCCCGCTGCAAGCCACCCTCTTCTCCCAGTGACAGCAATCCCTTGGCCCGATCAGGTCCCCGACCTCCGTTCCTCAAGCGTTTGCATTGGCAAACACGTAAAGCAGCTTCTCAGGCTGGCACCAACCTGCTAGTCACAGATAGCCAAGGGTTTGCTTCTCACTGGGGAGTTTCGTGCTGTCGGTGTTTGCCCTCACAGATGTCACAACTATGTTGCCACCTGGTCTAACTCACTTTGATCAGATTACCCAGAGCCATGACCTCCTCCAGCATCCACCTTATGGCACCTGTAGTGGAGCCAGGCCTACCAGTGTGGGAAGGGGGCTTTTCCCTGCTCCTCCCAGAGATAGCCTGTGCCAATCACTTCTCCAAGGTGCAAACGCATCCCTCTGTAGGGCCATGCTGCCTTGATCCCCCACAAAAGGCTTTCCACGCATTTTCCTGCTCTGTGCACTTCCAAGTTCTAAAACCACTTGAATTTCAAGGCACTTACCCTCCCTCTCTGCCATGCCAGCCCCAGCACATGAGCTACACACCAAGAGATGGACAGTGTCCCACTGCACCGTGCCTAGGCAGGTGGGAGCTGACAGGTACTGAAACACCAGCAGCCCCCCCAGCACAAGGATTCCCTCTGCCTGCTCTGGGCAGGCACATCATCCCCCACACAGGTGGGAGAGCACCAAGCAAAGACTCAACAGGCAGCAATGTGTTCCACTGCTGGCAACGGGAGCTCAGACAATGGCACGAGTTCACCCAGGGAGAACATCAGCTTTGCCTTTCCCCCTGCCTGAGTGGCAGCCACAGCATGAGCTGACTCCAGGAAACCCAGTGTGGGTCACTTGGTGCAGCTCAGCCGCTCCAGAGCCTTTATGGACACAGTAAATGCTGCCCAGTTGGTGGTGCCTCTGTCCATGCTGGCATTGAGTGGGCACAGAGGAAGGAAAAGGACTTCCCAGCCCTAGGGTGTGGAACAGAGAAAGGCTACCACATCCCTCGGCAGCAGGAGATGGGGAGGATGCTCTGGTTGCCCTCCCACAGTACCCTGTGGCTCCTGTGGCCAGGGGACACTGCGGAAGGCCGGGAGCAATGCACTTTGACCCTGGAAACACACCCGCAGGAGACACCTTTGAAACATTCACTCCCAGAGCAGCAAAACCTGTAAGGAAGGGGGTTTTATCCCTTGGATGGCTACAAAATATAAAACGAGGTCAGCTGCGGGAAACTCGGGTGGGATTCAGCACTCAGAGCACAGCTGGCCGCTTTGACAGGAGCGGGAGCAGCGGAATGAGGTGCAATGTGCCCTGCAGCTCTTCCCAGGGGTCAGGTGGGCCAGAAGGGAACGGTCTGCAGAGACAGGCAGGTCTCCTTCCCTTGTCATAGTTTGTTCACTTTGGCAATTCTTCGTTGCCATTAGTAACGCAGGCAAGGAATTCTATGTGTTTTGATATGGGATGGTCTGGTGTCCATCCGAGGTGCAGAGGGCTGGAGCGAGCACTGATGCCCCCAGCACCTCGACTCTGAGCACCACTTTGGAAAAGCTGGTGGAGTAAACTGATGTCAAAAAATTAAAAATGAAATCAAAAATTAAATCAAAAAACCTATGACGGCCCTATCACAGGACTCACAGTGGGCACAATATGCAATGAGGGAAAAATTTAAACAAGAAAACTTAAAAAAAAGAGAACAGACTATCTTACGTTATATTATCACTCATGCAGAGGTCAGAAACTGTAGGAGAACGGGCCAGGAATGACAAGAGTGGCACAAAATCCAGCAAGGACGGGCCAGGCCACCTCTGGGGCTGTCTGGGCAGAGCGGTGCCCGGCGAGGGCAGCCCCGAGCCAGGTTTGGTCCCCGCTGCCTGCACAGCCGCCCCGGCCGCTGCAGAGCTGAGCCAGGCTTTGCCTACACGCATTTGCTTAAGCTGATTTAAAGACACAGTAACACCACACGTAATTATAGATCCTCGGCACGATGAATTGGAAATAAAAAAGAAAGAATCCATCCCTATTTCAGAAAAAAATAAAAGTTTGCTGCACACTGGGCAGTGCTGCGATAATTGGTCCCAGCTGCTGGACAACTGGTGTCACTAAACCCTGGCTTGTCTGCAACAACCAGGCTGCCCCCACCAAAGCCCACAAATTTTTAAGGACTGAAAAAGCGCTATTAAGGAATGATAATATTCAAAAATGTCTCTGACAAGGTGCACAGCATCCAAAACCCCAAAAGCAGAGTGCAGCCTCCTATACCTGGGAGCCAGACTGGTGCCCCAGAACCCAAAGGTCCCAAGGGCAGCTCTGAAGGCCGAACCTCACTGGAGCCTGGGCTCTGACACCTGGAATGCGCCTCCAAATCCAGGTGACAGCAATGCAGCTGGTGTCCTTACTGGTGCCACAGAGCCTCCAGCCAGTGCTGGCACTGGGACCACCTAAACCCAAAGGATGGCCAGGGCAATGGAAGCAGCACAGCGGGAAGGGAAGGGAAGGAAGGCAAGAGAAGACAGTGAAGGGAAGGCTGCTACAGGCAGGGCCAAAAAGATGCAGAGGAGCTGCAAAGGGCACGGGATGCACTGGCCCTGCCCTAGCACTCATCCCCAGACTCCAGGGGATGAGGGTGCCAGAGAGCGGATGCTCTGTGACAGGAGAAACTCACTTCGTCTTTATTTTAGCCTGATAGACCTTCTCCCGGCGCTGCTCTGAACCGGCCTCACCCAGGCTGGGATGAGGGGACCGATGTCGCTCGCCGAGGAGCCAGGACCCCTCCCGGTACCGGCACGCTACCGCGGGAGGGCTGGTTTCCTCCCCGGTGAGGGCGGCAGGAAGCGCCGCCTCCCTCGCCCGGTCCTGCCGCTGCCCGGCCATCACCGTGGGCACGGGCGGGGGACCGGCCGCCCCCGCTGCCCCGCCCCGGGCGTCGGGGGGCGT
>VYZP01070653.1:0-20919 GCA_013400635.1 Hypocryptadius cinnamomeus
CATAAATTAATCAGACTGGATATCTTCATGTGAAATCTTCCTGATTTCTTACAAGTTAAGTCTGGTAGCACAGTGTAAAACCACTGCACTACAGAATTGATCATGAAATTATGTAGGGGAAGTCTGCAAAATAATTCCTGTAAGGCAAGAATGGTTTGGAAATCTCCTTCTGTGCATTTTTTTAACTGGAATTTGTGATATTTACTTGATGTTAAGACATTATTTGATGCTTGGTATGGCTCAATTTAAAACACATCGTCTTGTTTCTGCTGTGATAGTTAAGGTTGTCTGAAGATCTTTACACAGTCATCATCTATACTGTAAATCCATAGCCTTGATCTCCATCTTCTGTGGATTTAAGACATTAGCTGCACTTCCCAGTTTTCCCTTACCTTTGTGAGACTGACCACATTACCAGTCCCATAGTTCCTGCTGCAGTTCCTTGAATCCTGCTCTTTTGAGCATGACCTTGTGGATGTGTGTCATCTTATTAGAAGCAAAATTGTGAAGGGAAATGATTTTCTTTCAGTTGAGATGAAGGATCCTACTGCACCCACTTTTGGTGAAGTTTAAAAGACTACACAGATGAGAAGTGCACCACAATGTTGGAATTAATCCTAACCATCAGTGTTCACATACCATTAAATATTGGATATTTTCATCTCATTAATATAGTTAAGAACTGATACATGATGTTTACCACAGTTTCCAAGGGTAATTGAAATACTCAATTTTGATCTAATTTGTCTAGTCTGTTGTCTCTGGGAAGGCGTCTTCACGTGAAACTCTTTTGAATGTTTCAGTCAACATCTGTAATTTATTAAGGTATCTGCTGTAAACCTTCAAAATTAAATAGTTATATTTGTAAGGAAATGGCAGTTCTTATTGAAAAGAATTAATTTTGTGTATGTTAATGCAAACTGTATTGTAAGCTTAAGGTAAGGAAGTAGACAAGTCTGTAATGTTAGGTGAGAGAGCACAGGACAGCAAGGATGCAAAACCAAACTGGAATAGGCAGCTCAGTATTGAGGCTCAGGGCACTGCTGGGAAGGTACATTTATTTTGGTCTTCACATACACTGAGATAAAGGTAAATTATTGTATATTGTAGATTTTGTACTTGATATACATTATTGTGTATGACTTACAGTGCCTCAAAGAAATGTGTCATAGTCCTGTTACTATTTTTACCAATTTAGTGTGAATGACTTGTGGCAGCATTACTTTCTCCTCCTCAGGTAATCTCTAAATAGTAAAAACAGGTAAAGCAGCATTAGTGCAGTGCTCTCACTGAACTGTAGAGCTTAGTAGACTCTGAGAAATTCTAAGTTCAAAGTTCAAACTCAACATAATTCTGAATTATGGGAAATTATAGGTGTGGAAGTACAGGACGTGATTCCCCAAGACCACAAGGTAGTGCAGTGGTGTCAGTAGAAGATCTGATCCTTCTTTCTCCTTAGACTTACGCTCCAAACCAGTTCTCCTTTTTACTACACTGTGCTGTTTGACTAACGTGAGACTTACACAGAATCCTTTGATCAAAACCTCATGAATGTTAAGCAAATATTTTATACAGTATGGGAAACGTAGACGCATACTTTTTAAAATTCAAATTCACTGACAGTGGAATCTGTGTCTTGAAAATGGGTGATGGCTTCTGGCTATTTCACATCTTCACAGGGAAAAATGTACTCTAGTATAAAAGGGACTAGACTATTTCTCAAGCTGATGTTTCAAGTCTCATGACTCTTCAAATGCTTTTTTTAAGTGTGCCATTGTACTGCCCCCTGTGGTGTCTGGGCTGGTTGGGTCTCCTCTGGACAGAATGGAAGGAAGCAAAGGAAAGGGCAGGAATGCTAAATATTTTTTTTTGTGAGCACATTTAGCTGTTGCTGATCTGATTGAGCAGAGGGTATTTAATGCTCTAAGGGTACATAAAGGCAGGAAGAGCACTCTGAGAGAAGACAAGAAAAAACTCTCGTAAGAGGAAAGCCTTCTGAGAAACAACGTTATAGAACTAAAATAGAGCAACTAGAGGAAGGAAGGCTATGTCCTATATATACAGAAAGGGAGGGGGATCTTCTCCATAGTAACAGGGAGAGCAGGGGTGGAGAGAAAGTACAACACAGACTGACAGACTGCAAAAGATGTTTCAACTATAGAAAAGAGAGATTTGGGTTTGCTCTTACCTGCTTACAGGATCTATGGACTTTGTGTGATACAAAATCCCTTCCAAAATGTCTGTTTAAGCTAATGAAATGAGGATTCATTATTTCTGGACAATTATAAAGCTTGTATTTTAGTATTTCTTCTTTATGTTCCAAATATCTTACTATTACAAGAGTTGAAGCTTGATTGTTAAGAGGAAGTTCCAGTTCTGTGATTTGCACCATACCTATGTTACTGCTGTGTATTTGCATTATTCCTGTGTAGTTACAAGATGTTTTGGCGCTGGAACGTAGCCAGGTTTTGCAACAATATTTCATACACAGAAGTTTGGTAAATGTGGTGGGTCTGCAAGTCACAGAAGTATTCACTTGCATGGAAGTCCCAGGTCTCCTGAAGGTTGGATTTATTCTGAGTTTCCTGATGTAATTTTACTGATGCACTGAGAAGCCCCTTTTGCTTTTTTCCCTTACTTATTTCTTGTACTCTTTTTCCCTCATTAACTTCAGCAGCAATTTTGTAAAGTACTTGCAGGACCTGCTGTTGCACGTCTTGCCAGGCGAATCCCTGTTAGTAAAGACAGCTGTCTTTCAGCCTCAGAAACCTATGTACTAAACCAGATCTATCCCAATGGATCTGAAACATCCTTTCCTCCTTCTGTTAGTACTTTTCCTTAGTTTGTAGTGATTACTTCAATTAACGAGTAAAGAAGTAACCAGTCCAATTCTTGCTTCATAGGAGACTACAGCAGTTTTTGTTGTTTAAAATAAAGTACTTTACTTAAACATCTGCTTGGATATAATGTGCTATGGATGATCTTTTTGTTTGAAACATTTGTAGTTCTTTTTGCAAAGGCTGACAGTAGTGTCTGCTTTCAGGGTGGGATGATTAACTGGAATAGACTGTTTCCTCCTTTACGTCATAGACATAATGCAAATTATCAAGATCACCCATCTGAACAAGGCTTACCTCCACCTACTGAAGTTTCTGAAGAGCAGGTAAACACTTTCTATTTTAAAATGGTTAGGAATTAATCTCTCCTAATTTTTTATCATCTGTTTACATGGCTTCTCTATAGCAGCAAAAATGAGAATATAAGGTAATGGTTTTAATACAGAGACAGCATATTGTCATTACTATCCAAACCAGAGTTACCGAGCTACTTGGGAGTTTCTACTTTTATGTGTTACTGCTTGTATTTTGTATTTAAAGATGTTGATGGTTTCATTAGTGGAAACTATTCAAATCTGATAAAATAAATGTTTCAAAGAAAAAAGAATAATAAATAAATTTCATTATTTCTCATGTTGAAATCATCTTCCCTGAAGTCCCCAGCTTAAGTTTCCAATTCAGTAATTTTGGGTTTTTGTAATAAAAATGTTATGCCAACTGTGGACTGCAAAACACACTTGAGCTAAAACTTGGATGTTTCCCTCAATAATGTGGTCAACTAATTCCTTATACTGATGCCACATAGAAGATTGTGTCCTTTCTCTGAATTATAGATTTAGACTTCTAGACTTTTTTTTATAATTTTATTCTCAAAATAGATGATTATTTACTCAGAAATTGAATAATTTAAGATTAGTCTTATTCCTGCATTCAGGATTTATTGCATGCAGTCAAGTCTTCCAAGTTGTAGCCTACCTGCAGTTAGCTGTATTGGCCATTTTATAGTTTAAGGTCTCTGCTACCCTTGAACAAGAGTAGGTTTCTTTCCCTTTTTCCTTTTTTATAAGGAGACAAGTCAACACTTGGTAGCAGCAATGTCATTTTTAGTTTAAACTGTGCTTCTCCCAAACAGAAGTCTTTTCTATAGTCTGATTTCTAGCTTTGATTGGATGTTAGATCGTGTTCAAAATGTTGAAAACTTTTAACTGCATTTTCGACTGCAAACCTTCTAGGTTACATCTAGAAAAGGGAAAAAAAAATCAACAACAAAAAAACTCCCAGAAAACCCACAAAACCCCAACTAACAAACAAAAATAAAATATTAATAAAAACCCCACAACAAAAAGCACGTTCTGAGACAAAGCCCAGAAACTTAGTTTTGGCTGTCCTGAAAGCCTACTCAGTGCCAGTATGGGATGGACCAAAAGATTTCCCTGCTGGGTTGGCTTACTTCTTTAATTATTGGCAAATTCTGCTTATGGAGACTTCTGTTTTGGGGCCGAAACTAATGAAGTAGTTGCCAGTCTGTATTCTTACCCAAGGCCCAGATTTATGAAAGCAATATGTACTTATATTTTCTGATACATTGAGGATGTAGCTCACCTGATTGCTGTCATTTGCAAGGCTCTCTGGTTACCCTGCAAAGAAGTCACTAAAGCACGTTTGGTTTTTCAAGACTGTACTAATAACGACACAAGTTGTCTTAAAATGGCAGAAATTCAAGGGTTTCATCTGTTCATCACATTAAAGTTTGTGAGCATTTGCAATGCTTGTGGTACAAAAATCTCTGCATTTCTTGTGGGGTTTTAGCATCTTTAGTTACTGTTGCCAGTTATACACTCTGTTTCCTGGAGCTGGATTCATTTCCTGTGGTTAAAATATGCTCAGATGAAAAGAGGATTTTGTTATTACTATTCCCCATGGTGCTTGATGAATATTTCTGCAAATAGGAACGTTGCAATTCCATCCACCATTTCTTAAAGTTAGAATTCATGGCAACTGCAATAAAAACTTTACTTCTGAAGTGTGTTCCTGTGGTTAGCTTTATTCTGCTGCCTGCCCTTTTTCTCATAAAAAACCCACAATCTTAGATGAAAAATAAGAGTTACAGGTTACAAAATTGATTTTCGACCTAAATTGCTGTTTCAGAAGTATTGAAAGTAACAATTCATTTCTCTTCCTGCAAGAAGGTGAAAAAACATGCCAGTGGATTGTAGGGTTGATGTTCTGACACCCAAGGTAGCTGTTCTCAAATGTGTTATGCGGGTGTATTTATTTTAAGACAAGGAGGACCTGCGCCTCTGGGCAAACTTGGCACTTGTATATTTCTGAGTAAGTCACCAAAGCAGAGATGACTAAAAATATTGAAAGTTCTGGAGGTGTCTTAGAGGAAAGAAAAGCTGCTTTTGGTGGCAACTTTCTTTTAAAAATACTTTCAGTGCTAGTGCTGCACATTGGTCTTGCACCCTGGGAAAATTCCTCTCGAGACGTGTACAGCCTCCTCTGCATTCCTGCTTCACTCTGCTGCTGCAGGCTCACTGCAGGCAGAGCAGGAGGAGTAGCAGTAGCTCTCTGACAGCTTCTGTAGCCCAGGATTTCCAAGTTCAGGAGTTGTGGTGTCTGGTCATAAGACCCTTTGAAGCAGGATGAGGAATGCTTTATGCTACCAGCGGCCACAGTTACTTTTACATGCCATTCCCTGCCCTCCCACACCTTGTTTTTCCACTTCTGGAAGATTAATTATGAAAGTGAATGAGTTATATTGTGACTTTCAGTCATACTGAAGTGAGACTTATAGATTTTAAATGTACTTTAAATTGGTATTTAACCATAAATTAAATTTGCATTGCCTTTTTACACGTGGTGCTTTAAATATCTGTTAACAGAGAGCACAAAGGTTAGGTGTCAAGTATGTGGTATTATAAAGAGGGCTGGTCAAGTGGTTATTGATTTAACAAAATCACTATCTTAATGTGCCCTTTTCCATATTTTTCTTCCGTTAGATGTCATTGATTTTTGCTTTGCAGAAGTTTTTGGCAAAAAAAAATTGCTTTTTTGAGTCTATGTAGAAGCCCTCCGAGAATTTTACTAAACCAATTTAAGTATTGTACTGCCTCTATGTTAGGACTAACTTTAAGGTTTATTAAAAAAAACCCAACACCTGGAATGAATAGTTTTGAGGGGGTTTTTTATGCCCTCTGGAGAAGTAGATCTTTTTGAGGAAAAGAGCTGAAGATTCATTCTGGATAGGTTTTCTCATCTGCTCTATAATTCTGTGTTTTGGTCAGTGTTGATTTCTTGAGATCCTTTTCTTGTTGAAAGCAGCAACTCCCCAGGTCAGGCTGTAATTGTCATGTGTGTACCGGACTTTAGATTTTACTCTTCTTCCAAAACTGGACCAGCCAGGAAAATGCAGGTGTGGCGTTTTCTGCAATCAGCTTTGAATTCAGTGGCAGAAAGCAGTCATCTCTTTGGCAAGGTTTTGAAGCACGCTGTCCCTGATAAGTCTTTCTTCAGTGGAAAAGTGATTTCTGACATTATTGACGAATGTGCACACAGTGTGAATAAAACTCTGGTTTTAAAGTGGTGTTACTTCATTTCTTTTCTAGGTCGCACGACTTATGGAAATGGGGTTTTCCAGAGGAGATGCTCTAGAAGCTCTGAGGGCTTCAAATAATGACTTAAATGTAGCCACTAATTTTCTACTGCAGCACTGATGGTTTTGTGTGTGAAGGAACTTCACCCGATGGGTTTGTATATGCCTGGGAGAGGATCAAAGCCACCTGCTGGGCAGACTCACCAAGGTCAGCCTGCCAGAGCGAGAGAGACACAGCTCCCTGTGACAGGTGACTCAGAGCGATGTTAAGAGATGATGTGAACTGTTCCCAAGCCTTTGGATCACTTGGTGGTTTCTAGTCTGGTTATCCTTTTCAAATTAACTTTAGTTTCTACTTGTTACTGGATATCACCTAAATTTATTTTTAAATAAAATAGGTGGGTTTTTTCTTGTAAATCTTTGTTAGACATTATCAGACTTAATGACTAGGAAAAAAAAAAAGCTCCAACAAGTACAGCTGCTAGATTTACCTGTCAAGAAAAATCATATTTTCTTCATTTACAAGTCTAATTTCTCTAGCTTAAATGTTATTTTACAGTACTTGATTTTTTATTACAGTAATAAGAGGTTTGAAGATCACTTAATTTTCAACTCAATAAAGGGTTATGGGACTATTATGTCATTCTTTGCAAAGTTTTGTTAATGCCTGTAATATTTTATTTCTCAAATTTCTTTTTGAATAAAAGTTGTCATTCAGCATGTCATAGACAGATAGGGTGAGAGAAAATTCATGTGTGTATGGTGAGCTATGGCAAGTGACCGCTGTAAATCTGAATTTTTACAAACGGAGTGAATTGCTGTTCAAATACGGGTCATGAAGATACTCACTGGAAGCAATAAAGGTGAATTGAATGATGCAATAAGATCAGAACTGGAATGATGTGAATGACTTCATGGCTAACTCAGAGATGACTTCTGTAACAATGGATGTATGCGGTGTCCTATGTGCTACTTTCCATTTTTTCAGCTGGCTACATGCTGTCTTAAAAGGAAATTACAAAAAGCTAACTTTTCTACATATAAGTCTAGTTTTCTAGTGTCAGAGATGAGGATGACTCTGCATTTGCTGAATCCTCACTGTCTGGTCAACTTAGTGTTTACCACTGGAACATTAACATTAGGGGTGATCCAGGCTGGCATAGGAGGCATCAGGACAGGAGTGCCAAGTTTGTGCCATGCTGGCTTTGAAGTTTAGATTGATTCCTGAATCAGCTTGGCTTGGCTTGGCTCTCAGAAGTGCTCGAGATTAGCACCTTAGGAGTAGCAGGGTGGGTTGCAGAGGTAAAATGCNATTAGCACCTTAGGAGTTGCAGGGGGTGGGGTGCAGAGAGGGGAACATCTCTGTGAAAGCAGTCTGAAAGAATGCAGGATTCCAGGGTGCAACTGCACGAACCAATCTACACATGTATCGTACACATTTCATGTATGTTTCTGTCTGTACTTGTGTGTGTGCAGTGTGGCATATGTGTCTGTTTATATACACACAGGCATATTTGATACATGCATACATTTAGAATAAGGTAAAGGGCATAAGAAGTGTAACAGGGGCAATAACAGGTGCATAGGGGATGTTTTGGAAATCCAGATGAACACTGTGTACCACAGCATACATCTTTGCAGTCTCACTTGGCCTGGAAAACATATCAGGAAATTGCAGGACAAGATTTAGGGGGAGAGAGAGATACTTCACTTTCCTTTTTTAATTGACTGATAAAACTGAAAAAAGTCCTTTGGGCATACAAATCGTTATCTAGAAATTGCATCCAATTTGTGCAGCTTTCAGTACATGACATAATTTTTAATTAAGTCTGTGTTCTGTATGTATTTCTTTGGTACTTTGCAGTGGGTTAAGTAAGGGGGGTTTGGAATAGCAATGTTTTTTCTTGGGCTTTGATCAATCTCCTTCAGGGTTTAGCTTGTTTCTATGATCATATTATTTAGGGAGGGTCTGCTTCTTAAAAAAGGTTGAAAGGTTTTGTTTGTGTGAAGCTGAAGCTATGTGTGTGTGTAGACCACAGACACTTCTGTACCCAGGGAACTCTGGAAACCTGCTGTCTTGGAAAGCAAAGAATACATGTAAGAAAAAGAAGTCCTACCATAATCTGTATATGCGGACTACTTAAATGTTTTGAAAAAAGTACGAGTTTTAATTTTGAACCATACTGATTCTTCCTTCACAAATATTTTATCCAAAAGTAGCAATAAAGACACTATTAAATTAATTCAGAAATCAAATTTTTTCTGTAGGAAATAAAATACCTATCCCAGAGTAAATAAACATGCCCTTTGCAGACATTGCCCTGCTGTAGGGACAAGCACAAAGAGTATTTATTTCTTGGAATTTTAAAACATGTTGGGTGGCATATGGGGTATGTAGGTAGATATTCTCCAAGTCTAAATCCTTTCTCACTGTTGCCTGTATAGGGGGTATTCAAATGTCATGGTTGCTTGGAAAATTCCATTTTGCTGGGCCTTCTGCAAAACATGGTTAAACCTAAGGGGTAAAATGCAGGTCTTGGTGATGTCAGTTGAAAACTCCAGTTGATCGTGAGAAAAGTTTGTGTTCAAAATGCTTCCAGGGTTGTGATTTCCAATTAAAAAACAAAAACAAAAAAAGAAGTGGTAAAAGAAGGGTCTGAGATGCTGTTGAAAACAGTTCCTGTTTCATGCAAGAACCGTAGAAGAAAGATTCACACGTTAGAGCTGGAAAACAATCAGTTTCCATTTGATGGTAAAATTTTCATGAACTGTTTCTGGGAATGTGAGGAGTGTGTTCTTCACAGCCTACCCTGGGTTCGTCTGATACAGTTTTGAATGTCTCATCACACAGTTTCTAATCTGTGTGTGACACAAGCATCTTTTTTGGGCAGCATGAAAAAGGCAGAATGCTTTTCTACGTATTGGATTTCAAGTCCCTAGAAAATTCATTCTAGTTCTAGTAATGCCAAGATTTACTAAAACTACTAAAAGTAGTTGCTGCTGTTAAAATTTCCCTACTAGACAGGGAATATCATCTTGTGAGACAGCACTGGAGTAACTTATTGGGGGACTTTCCTAGACAGTTACATGACACTTTGAAAAACACCCACAGTGAGGCTGATACTTGTGTAAATCTACCTGATAAGCCACCAGGCTCAGGTTCTCAAGCCTTAACATTTTGCCAAGATGGAGATTGATTGGTCTCAAGACCTACCAAAACTATTTTTCTCCCTCAAAACAAGCGTTAAACGCTGCCTGTTACTGAGAGAGCACAGGGACTGTCGCAGCTGGTTCACACACCAGCCTGTGCTGTCTAGCACTTACCAGTGCTTTGGAATATGTGGTGGAGAAAAGGTCTTGTTATTTTTGTCTGGAACAGAAGAATGAGCCAGAGAAACTTACTGCAAGGCACTGGGCAAAGGACAACGTTTCTGGCTCTCCTGTTTGTTTGTATATGTATATATATGATTATATATATGCATATATGTGTGTATGCATGTGTATATATACAGAGAGTGAGTCAGAATATTTATGTATTGGTTCAATGAATTTAAGTGGAGATAAGAGTTTGTTAAAAGAAAATTAAATGTCTGTATTCAAAGACCCCCCTCTCTCAAAAGTGTGTATTTGGAGTATCTGTGCAGTTGCAAAGCACCAAGCTTTGGAAACACTTCAAACTACAACTCCCATGGTATGAGGGGAACTGCATCTGTTTGGGGATAAATAAATGCACAGCATTTATTTGAACTGATAGAGAGATTTGATGTAAAATTGCAATTAAATTCTTGTGTATTCTTCCACAAGAAAAACCTCTGTGAGATTAGCTTTCTTTAACTGTGTGACCACAGTAATCAGTATTTTGTATAAATGAGCATGTTTTGAACAAATTAATTGTTTTACTAGGAGAGTCACATGAGCACAAATACTGTATGTGTTAATATATATATATGCACACATGCATGCATTTTTATTTATATATATATATATATGTAAAATGTGTGTGCATTTACTTCAAAAATACTGGTAGGATTACATTCCTCCTGTTTCCATATATAAAGGGATTCTTTCACCACAGAAAGTCCACTCTGAAACTCAGAGAGGGTGTGTGCTTCCAACAGTGTTTGGTGCAAATATGAGGTGAGACACCAACGGTGGGAGAAGAGGAATATTGCAACTGGACAAATGGGTGTGACTGTCGAGAATCTCAACACAGAGAGTAGTAGAACTGGTAGTTCAGCTGCCATCATTTGTTTTCCAAAGGAGTTTTAAGAGGAAGGAGAAATGAGTTTGACTCATACCTGTTTGTATGTATGGGGGCTGCTTCTAAACCTGAATGGTTGCAGTGGAGAAAGCAGGAATAGACATCAAAAATGAGTGAAAAATTCCAGGGTCCTGGCTGAAGTGAAAGCAGGATCTGACCTTTCGACTGAGGATAGGTGGGGACCGTAAGTGTCACGTAAGATTAGCAAAGGAAAGGACTTGAGAGAGATGAGGCAGGTGGAACTGAGCAAACCTGGAGAGTTTAGGAAAGAGGAGCAAAGTAGAACTGAGGACAGAAAGAGAAGACCTGCTGAGAGAAAGGGGACAGAGTATTGCATTGCACTTAGTTCAGTTTTGAAAGAATTCCCAGGATTTCATGTGGAAAATGAAAATATGCAAGGTTATGGCTAATCTCCTACTGAAAATCCACTTTTTTCTTTTTTTTTTAGGGATGTTTGATAGGGGAATCCTCACATTTTATTTGGTCAGTTTTTCAGGAGGTGGTACATGTGGCAAGTGAGAAAGCAGTGTAATCCCAGCAGCTGGGCAGTGCAGCAAACCCTGGAGCCACTCGTATGTGAGAATGCAGATGCTTCTGTCTTCCAAAGCAGTTAGTCCTGTCAACCTGACTTCTCCTGGCACCTCTCCATCCCAGCTGTGGAGAGACTTCCTCCAGAAAGGACACAGCTCCTCGCAGGTCCTGCAGCTTTTCCCATGGAAGGTGATTTATAATTCCCTGTTCCATGAGAGCACACCACCTGTGTAAGGGAAGTGGATTGAGAGCTTGTGCTTGCCCCTCACTGCTTCTGAGCATTTGCTTGGGGGCAGGGCAGAGGCACAGGTGCACCTCTGAGGAGAAAACAGTTGCCCACATCTCCTGGCCTGATCAATCACACCAGGGCTTGTTACTTGGCCACGAGAAGCTTTTATTTTTAGTAGATATGTGCGTAATTACATCACAGTATTTTACTGGCTTACAAAGATGGCTTACAAATATTATGTATGACGTGCAATAGTTTCAGTTCAGAACAATTTAAAGCACAGACTGAAGAGGTGTGTAAGTTGGGAACCAGTGCTAAGGGAAAAAAGCTGTTCTGTTTGAGCTTTTCTCCAGCCCTCCTGCCAAGGGCAAGGACACTTTTCACTACACCAGGTTGCTCAAAGCTCCATCAAACCCAGCCCTCGAACACTTCCAGGGATGGGTCATCCACAGCTTCTCTTGGCAACCTGTTCCAGTGTCTCACCACCCCCATGTAAAGAACTTTGTCTTAATATCTCATCTAAACCTGCCCTCTTTTTGAAGACATTCCCCCTTGTCCTGTCATTACAGGCTCTTGTCAAAACAGGCTCTTGTCAAAAGTCCCTCTCCAGCTGCCTTGGAGGCTTTAGGTGCTTAGATTTTCAGTGCTCTAAGGTGTCACTGGATCCTTCTCCAGGCTGAACAATCCCAAGGTTCTCATCCTGCCTTCAAAGGAGAGGTGCTCCACAACCTGGATTATCTTGGTGGCCCTCTTCTGGACTTGCTCCGACAGGTCCATGTTCTTCCTGTGCTGGGGACTCCAGATGCAGTATTCCAGGTGGGATTGCACCAAAGTTTAATATAGAGATAAAATCATCTCCCTTGACCTGCTGGTCGTGCTGCTTTTGACGCAGCCCAGGATATTCTTCTGATGCAGACAGTATATCCTATATCTGTGCATGTATTTCCTATTGTTGTGTGTCCACAAAGGGTACTCTCTGCCCTCAGATAAAAGTGCAATCTTCTCTTAGAAGACAGTACAGTACCAATAGGCTGCAGAAAAGCAAGAATTGCCTGCATACCGTGCAGTTCCACCTCTCTGCACGGAACGCCTTCGATCCCAGTGTGCTGTCGTGTGCTTCCCATACACGCCACCAGCGCCCGGCTTACGAAAGGCGCCGCGTTCCTGCGCGGCAGCAGACGCGTGGGGGAAGCACAGCCCCATCTGTCGCCGTCTGCTTAGATTCGTGGGCGTATTCTTAACGCCGAGCAAAGGTTCCGACTCCCTCTTTCGGCGGGAACCGGCGCTGCCCCTCTCGCCCGGAGGCACCTAGGGGCTCCCTCCGCCAGGGTACCCCCAGCGGGGGCTTCGGGGGTCCCCGCCCGGGGGCGCCGGGGGCGAGGCAGGAGCAGCGGCCGGGCGGAGCCCGTGGTATTTAAATGACAGGCAGGTGCTGCACTTGTGGACAGTGCTGGGTTAATGGCTGGTCCCAATGATCTCAGAGGTCTTTTCTGACCTAAATGACTCTGTGTTTCCGCGTTTTTGTGATTCCCAGGAATCGCTGGTGGGTCCAAGCGTTGCAGCAGGCGGTAGCTGCTGGGCTAGCAGCGTACAGCAAGAACCATGCCAGGAGCTTGGACTGAACAGGTGAACGGCAAAGTGTAGGAAAATGTTACTGTGCCTGTAGACAAAATGCTGTGTATGGTTTCTCTTCAGTTTTAGAGAAATACTCCTTTTGCAAGCCAACAGGGAGCACCCACAGGTGGGCAAGCTAGTCTGGGCAATAGAGGGTTCTTTAGAGCTCTCCTTTGCCCCGATTCCTGTTGATCCGCTCTGCCCAAGTCCCTTCCTTCTCCATCTCGTGGATGTTCCTTCAGCTCCCAGCTATTTGCCTGCTGTCCCCAGACCGGTACTTTCAAAAGCAAAGTAACTGAGGCTGGTGTCCATCAAGAGGAGGAATGCCAGATCCCTCCTGCATTTTGCAGCACTACACCTAACTCTTCAGCTATTTCCTACTCCAAAGGCTCCTACTGGTGGCAAGAGGTGGAGGTACCTTAATAAAGTACTTCTGAGAAAAGCAGAGTCCAATAAGGAGCAAACGAGGTTACTCCACCATCTCCTGAGAAGGCTTGGTCACAGATTGGCTTTTTCTCAGCTGTGGGCTGCAGCTTGGCAAAACATCTCGATGTCTTGATTTGAGTAGGAGGGTTGGCCACTGCTGCAGACCCCTGCTCTGGTGCTCACGTGGAAACCAACAGCTACAAACCACTGGCAGCCCCCAACACAGTCCTGTGGAATTTGAGTTACAAAGACGGCAGAGCCAAGCTCTTCATAGCACGAGTAGGTGATGTTAGGGGCAACAGCCACCACCTGTGGATGGGGAAGTTCAGACATGACAGTGGGAAAAATGTTTTTATCCAGAGGGCAATGCAGAGTGGGAACTGTCACCTCAGCAAGGGGACCCTCCTTGCCTGGAGTTTCTAAGCCTTGTCTGCATGAAGCCACATCCAGCCTGACATTGTGCCAACCACAGTCCTGCTTTGGGTGGGCTACTGGATGAGGTGATGCAGAGATTCCCTTCCAGCCATCACTTCCCAGACATATTAATAGGGCAATGTAACTGTACAGCAACTACCAACCTAGTAGACTCCTTCAAGGGTGTTCAGACCACTGATATCCTGATATTATTGCATCCTAGCTCTTTTTTGTCCATTGTAATATGCTTTTCAGGGCAAAGGCCCTCTGCAGGTCAGCACTGAGGTTAAACCTGCTTTGACGAGGGCTCAGCCTCCAGGAAGGACCTACTGGAGTCTATTTCCCACCTGAGTTATTTTAATCATCCCTCTTAGTCAGCCTTCAGCATGCCTTCAGCCTTCAGACCCATACTATAAGTAAAACCATTGCAATCCAAAAGCTTGTTCATGTGCATTTAAAACAATGAAGGGCTGCACGTGAGTATTCTTAACTTTCTAGGCATAAAAAAGGTTATTACCTTAAAGAATGATTTGTATTAATCGAAAGTGTCTGTTCATGAAACATTTTCAGGTATACTTTTCAGTAAAACAAGCAGCTTTTTTTTCCTTTTCATGTCTCTGTGTGTGTCTGTCCCTTCCAACTTCAAACAAAAGGCTAGACATGCCAGGAACTGTGAAGTCCTATGTGTGGGTTTTTTATCACAGTCTAGTGATTTCAGCAAAGAGCAGAGGAGGCTCCTGCCAACTTTCTCCTCGACTGAGAGGCACAAACCTCAGCAGGAACCTGATGTCCCAGGGCTCCTTCTCTTGCTCTGGCAATAGTACAAGTAACCTCCCTTAGCAGGGCTTTCAGACTCCTCAAGGCACCAGCTTCAAGGTCACTCAAGGTCACAAAAGGCCACCCTCAGTTCTTGTTCCTATTTCTCTACTCCCTTCAAATTAAGGACCAATGGGAAGGTTTGCCCCATGAGTACATCCAGGGCAGGTTTGCAGCCTTAAAGCTGGGCTGGGCTCCAGGCCATCCCCACGATCCCCTTCCTGGCAGTGGGTCCCAGGGTGACTGCAGTGTGGTCAGGTGTGAGGAAGGGCACCCTGGAGAAGAAGCAGTCATCCAAATGGTGAGTGTAGGTAGCAGCACATCCAGGAGCTCCACAAATTCACATCTCCACACCTCTTCCTTGGGAAAGGGCTTTTCCAGCATCTCCCACATGCCCCACACTTACTGCTTGCCCCATGCGGAGTGCTGGTGCACGAGCAGGATGCTGGGCAGGTAGAGAGCAGAGCTGCTGTTTGTCGGTGTGGAGAAGGAGCTGTAGGCCATCTTCTGCATGTAAATAACATCCCAGCCTTTCCCTGGAGTGCCATGAGTCCATCTCCTCATGCTGTCTGCCCTGAAGCCTGCAGAGATGCTGCTGTAGTGCTCCAGGGGCAGTGCAGGGGAAGGGGACAGAGGGACATCCCTGGTGGTTACCAGCACACCCCAGCCCCGCAGGGGGTGCTGACAGGCATGGGAGAGGGATGCAGTGCAGTGCACACCTCCAGCGGGGTGTGCCAGACAGAGCAGCTGCACGAGCTGCCCCCTCTGTGGCTGGGATGAAAAGGTGCCTCTCCCTGCTCCAGGCTGGCAGGTGCAGCAGCGCTGAGCACAGAGCCAGGCACGCAGAGCCAGGCACACAGAGCCAGGCAGGGCTTTGTCCCTGCCGGGTTGGCTCTGCGAGAGCCCCTGGCTCCAGTCAGGGTAGCGATGGAGCCCGTTGAAGGTGCTGGTCCTGCAGCTCGACTCTGCCTCCTGCCATCAGGGATGGTCCATAAGTCACAGGCCAGGGCAAAAGGGAGGGGCTAGTGCTGCTAGACGGAGCTGGAGCCGGGCGGCTGGCTGTTGCTGTTGCTCTCCGAGGGGGTCTTGGCAGTGGAGGAGGTGGCCAAGGAGCCGCTGTTCCTGAAGAAGCGGAGCAGCCTCCGCTTGTAGCCCCGGAAGGCGAAGAAGTAGATGATGGGGTCGATGCAGCAGTTGAGGTTCATGAACGCCACAGTGACTTGCAGGGACATTTTGAAGGCTTGCTGCTCACGGCAGGATGGCTGGTAGAGGATCTTCCTGACCATGAACTGGACAATGTTGAGGTGGTAGGGACTGAAGCAGATCAGGACAGCCAGCAGAACCACCAGGATGACAGTGAAGGCCCGGTGGTGGTGCCCGTTCCTCACTGTCAGCGGGTTCTCCTTGGCCGTCTGGCAGAGCTTGAGGTTGATCCTCACATAGCACACCAAGATGATGCCCACAGGCAGGAAGAAGCCAAGCACGCAGGCCACCAGGAGCAGGTAGGGCAGATTGGGAATCTCCTCAAAGTTGAAGTACTCCATGCAGGTCAGCTTGTCTCCCATCCTTCGCGTCATGGGCCGCAGGAGCAGCGGAGCCGTCTGCAGGAACACCAAGGACCAGATGAGGACACAGATGCCCCTGGCGTGGCTCATCTTCCGAATCCTGCCGGGGTGCCTGGTGCGCACCACGGCAACGTAGCGGTCCACGCTCACGCAGGTCATGAAATAGATGCTCACGTAGGTGTTCATGTAGAAAATGAAAGCTGTGATCCGGCAGCTCCAGTCCCCAGTGGGCCAGTCAGACTCCAGGATGTAGTAGGCAATCCTGCCCGGCAGTGCCAGGGTGAAGAGGGCATCGGAGAGCGCCAGGTTCACCAGGTAGAGGTTGGTGGAGTTGAGTTTCTTCTTCCTGCGCTGGAAGGTGATGTAGAGGGCCAGGATGTTCCCACAGACACCGAACACCAGCAGGATGGTGTAGAAAAGGGAGAAGATGACTTTCGTTGAGAAGTGGTGGTTGTGCACGTTGCAGCTGCTCTGGTTGCTGGAGGTGAGGTTGGTGGGCAGGAACACGTCCTCCACAAGAGCCATTTCCACGGTGCCTCACAAGCTCTTGTTCGCTCCCTTGGAATAAGAACAGATGTGAAACTTGCAGCTTATTGATAACAGGAGTGGCACACTTAGATCTGGCCCTCATGACAAAGCAGAAGTCCTGTCCCCTGCTCCAGCCATCCCCTCCACCCCCCAGCAGCACACAGCTCGAGTCATTTGGAAAAATGCTTCTCTTGTGATTTTGGTGAGAGTATCTCAACAGTGGCTGTGAGTCATTCTCCTTTTCTTATCACGAGCTACTCCTAATTTTGTTTCTTCACAAGTCCAATCAGTATGAGAAATGACTGGAGGTGCTGGGAGGGGGAATTGCCCATCACACAAGGAAGGTCCCAAACTCATCTGGCAGCAATGATATCATTTACTCATTACTGCGAGTGGAATGGGGAGCTTCATTGAGAAGATGCCCACGAACTGCAGGGGCCGGGGTCTGGGAGGGCTGGGGGATCGGCGGGCAGAAGTGCTGAGGATCACTTTCGCAACCCTCGGGCCGGGCCAAAGCAGCAACGAAACTGAAGAAATTGAAAGAGAGGAAAAAACCTAGCCTTCCACAAAAAAACCCCCAACCCAACCTTCCCCAAAAATCCCGTGACCCGTGCTCATCCGATCAGAGAGCTGGGAACACCCGAGCACCGAATCCCCGCGCCCCGCACGCCCTGCCGCCGCTCGCCCCGCTTTGGGCACGGGGTCCGCGCTCGTGCCTGGCGACAGCGGTGTCCCCTCGGCTGCGGGGCTGCAGCAGCTCCCGGTTCGCGTCTCCCGCCCGCCGCTCACCGCACTCTGCCGTCTCCGAGCACCGCCGCACCGCGACGGGACGGGACTGGACGGGACTGGACGGGACGGGACGGGACGGGACGGGACTGGACGGGACGGGACGGGACGGGACGGGACGGGACGGGACGGGACGGGCGCAGCGCTGCCTCTCGTCCCCGGCGGCGCGGACCCCGAGGGGCTGGGATGCTCAAACTCACAAGGGAGGTCAGGGGCTCCAACCTGAGTGCGGCGGTGCCGCCGTCTTCTCCTCTTCCTCCTCCTCCTCCTCCTCCCGCCCGACTTTTGAGGGGCAGCGAGCGCGGAGCCTCCTGCCCGCGTCCTGCACTCGGGCTCCCCGGCCGTGTGAGCTCCTCCCGGGATTCGCTCACATTATAAAAGCACCGTGAGATTTGGGGGTTTTTTGTTTGTTGTTTTTTGTTGGGTTTTTTTTCCTTAGGGTTAGTAAAATTGTGTTCTTTCTGGGTGGGGCTTTTTTTTTTTCTTTCGGTATGTGAGAGGCACGCTGCCGCCGCGGGAGATATTCTCAGTAGTGGCTGTTCTGGAGAAGATAAATGACTGTACCTGCGCGGCAATCGCTCCCGACATCTAAGCCGACTTCGGGTTTTACTCTGAAAACTTCTACAAGGATGCAAAATGCAACTGAACAATGAAAACAACTTCAGCTCTGGTTCACGTGCGGTCCAGAGTGCTCAGCCCGGGCACACGCACATGGCCACGGCAGCACGATCGGACCGCGGCAGCTTTTACAATAAAGTTGTGGCAAATTTTCAAAGGAGCTTATTGTGCCTGTGACCAGTGCAAGCCATGCTGTGCCTGTGGTGAAACCCAGATTTGTCTTTCACACACACACAGAGACATCACCAGGCACGGCTCCTTAGCGCAGAGACTGGGTTGAACAAAACAATTTGCCCTTAGTGGAAAAATATTTTTGTTATTAAGATGATACATTGTGCGGTGAAAGTGGGGCAAAGCTCCTTGTCCCAGCTGGAACTCTCACGGTGGGCTCTGTCCCCACAGAGTGCTGAGCAGTGGAGGGCTGTGATTTATCCCTCAGCCCTGTATATGTGTGTCTTACAGCATGGAGAGACTACTTTCCTTCCCAGCACTTCCCAAAATGTTTCCAGAAGTGCAGCCTGCCCTGTGACCAGCAGGATGGCCTTCCCCATGGTGGCTTTTTTACTGGAGACCACTAGGGTTTTCAAATCCCATGAGGAATTTTTATGCCTTTTTTAATGGTTCTAGGGTTTGGGGGGTTTTTTTGTGGTGGTGGTGATGATCTTGCTGGTGTCTGGTTTTATCCCTCAAAAAAAATCCTAATAAACCAGGAAATTCCCATCATGGGGTGTTCGGGATGCTACTGAAAAACTGAAGCCAAGAAATACAAAGGTTAAGATTACAGTTAAGCTAAACTTACATATTTCCCTCTGGGTCAGTAAAGCTCCACTAATTATTTAATTGCATAATATTTCTAATGTTTTAAAACAGTGCCATTAAACTCAGTACTAATCTGTGTACTCATGTACTGTGAGTCATCTGTATAGAAATTACACATTATTGTCATGAATTTACTAGAAGTTGAAGGTACCTAGCAAGAGTAATAGTGAAAATTGGCTAACAAGCTTATCTGTTAATGGAGATACTTTTGTTGCTCGAGGGTTTATATTACACAGAGGGAAAGGTCAGCTAATAACAGAATACTGCTGAGTAAATTATTAAAAATATTCCCTAGTAAAATAGGGGTTTTCTACTTGCACATCTGTCAAGAGTCAAACCAATCAGTCTTGCGTGGGGCTGAAATGTTCTTGAGCTGTTTCATCATGATGGTGAAAACAGGCAGTGGATTTACATTAGAAAAGTATTACTTCTGTAGAAATCCTGAGCCCACACCAGCGAGTAGACCCAGGGCTGTCCCTTCACCTCCCTGAAGCACTGCTCGACAAACAGCTGCAGCTCAAACAAACACCGGCCTCGTCGGTTCGGGCTCGCTGCGGCACTGACGGTGCAAAGCTCCTGCCCACCCTCATCACAGCCTCCCCCATGAGAGTTTGATCTCCACAAATTAACACCGTCGAGGAAATAAATTTGGATGAAGCTCAGCAAAATGCCATTGGCTTCCACCCAGGGCCCACAGCGCCTCGGACCGGCCGGAGTCCCCAGGGCTTGGCAGGGATGAACGGGAGGTTTGTGATGCAAATTCACGCCCGGGACTTTTCCGAGCAGTCCAAGGGGCCCTTTGTACAGCCCCTGCCGTCCCTGGGCACTGCAAGGAGGGCTGCAGATCCCAGCAGAGGGATCAGTGCTGGTGGCCCAGAGCTGCCTGGGGATGGAGGGCTTCTCATGGAGCCCACGGCAGCGGGAAGTGCCGGCGATGCGTAAAGGGGGGCTGGATAAAGGAGGGTCGGGGGTGTCTCAGCCCCTGCGCAGAGGAGGAGGATGACCCAAGTGGCATCACAGCCTCGAAAACAGATGGAAGAGCCCAAAGTTCTGGGTGACAGCCGTGTCCAGGGTGACTACTGTGCCCAGGGCCTTGGGAATAAGAGGGAAAGCAATGCTCTCCACCTGATTTTATTTTTCTTTTTGCAGTACAGAACAAAGGAAGTGGGTTCTTCTTTTGTGCAAAACACGCTCCTGCCCTGTGTGCAGCAGGTGCTGTGCTACAGGAGCGCAGCCCAGCTCCACCCGTTTGCACGGCTCCAGCAAACCCAGCACGGCTGCACCACCCCACACTGCACAGCAGGCAAGGCCCTTGGATGGGGCAGGGAACTGAGGGGATCCTCTTCCCACCTGTGGGGATCCGCTCCCTGCCTCTGCAAGCCTGCATGAGCTGAAATGGGATCTCCCCTCAGACAGGGTAGAGAAGCCCTGTCCAGCCCAGTTTGCAGCCATCTTTAAGAGATACTGCCCTTGACTGTGCCCAGTGGAATGTAGTGTGGGGTTTGAGGAGGGAGGTTCAACTTCAAGGCTGGGTCTAGGCTTTCTTCTGTTGTGTCCATGTTTGCATAAAGACACTTCCCTGGGCCTGGCAGGGAGCAGGCATAGTCCCACAGCCCAGGTATCCATCCCAGGGCGAGCAGGACCTGCTGTCCCAGGGTGTCCCTGCTGCCAGGGACCCAGCCAGGGCACAGGGGACACTTTCTGGGGGAATCCTCTGCAAACACGTGGCATGGAGGGGTCTCTTTCCTGAAATGTGCACCATGGTCCTTAACCATGGCATGTCTCCAGCCAGGTCCCTGCCTGGCAGTCACCACATGCTACCTCCAGAGCCAGATGTTGGTTATTTCAGAACAGATGTGCACCTCAGAGTCACTGTGCCT
>VYZP01070669.1:256-14317 GCA_013400635.1 Hypocryptadius cinnamomeus
TTACTAGTGATTTGTTAAAGAGATTAAATTTTGTTTCTAAGGCCCTGGACACATCTGAAATAAATGTTCCTGAAACTTTCCAATTGCATATTTAATACTTCCATTTATCTGATAAAAAAACCAGCAACATTTAATATTCAGGTTTTTTTCTTAAAAAAATTGATGTCCTGTGCACCCAAGTTCCACTGCAGTCCCCACTCCCCCCACACAAAAAGGTAAGCACACTGAGTCCAGATTGCATTTGGTTGCCCTCAGTCAATTCATCTGTGTATCACTGCCAATTATTTGCACTGAAATATCCATTTCTGAAAAGCACATAAATTTAGGTCCTCCTATTCCCTATTGCAGTGACATGTCTCTGACTATGCGTGGGTGATGTTTTCACTTTTAGCTATCTGATTTCAGAAGTGTCTCAACCTGATGAGAAAAGCAAATGCTTTTTTTGAGTCACTGGAGACTGTAAGACTGAAAAAATGCTGAAAATCGCTTTCAAATTAAATCTCAAAACTTAGCTATCAAAATAGCATCTATTCCATTAGCATACTATTGACAAGTGTATCTTCCCAGTGAGGTTAACTGTAGCTCTCTGCTCTTACAAGCCAATGTGAATGTAAATCATGCCTTACAACCAGCTTTGAGATTGGAGTATATTGTCCATTGTCACGTTGGTCTCCCGTTTACACATGCATTAGCATGCCCTAATTAGCTGCTTTCATCATTTAATGCTCCCATCCAAAATACAAACCAGCTCAGCTTCTCTAAATTATTATCAAATCCATCATATTCTGTAGGCTTTATTTATAATCTTGATCTTTGCCTTCCAAGTGAAGCAACTGATTTCCAGTTTTTCATGTTTTTATTCACCTGGATAATTGACTCTTAATTACTCAAGTAATATCACAAACACCAACAAATTATTTGCAGTAGGGAAAAAGTTCAAACACTCTTCCCATCACATCTAACGATTTAGTCTGATCAAATTTGTGTGAGTAGGGCTGGAGAATGGCACACAAAACACAGCTGATCAATAGGGCTCCAGTAGCATCAACTCTGTGGATGAAGCAGTACAAGGCTGTGATCTGAGTATTTTTCCACATGACTGTTCACTGTTTGTTCTTTTAAGTGAAGTTTCAGGGGTTCTTTAACATCTATTTCTTAATTCATATGCTGAAGTTTTTGGGGAGTTTTTTTTAATATATTCAAGGTTCTTTGCAGGGGACACAGATTAGCTTTATCTACTAGGCTATACATTTTCACTAATAAGGAAAGGAAGTAGCCATAGGAATATTTTCCTATAATTTCTTTACAACAAAGTTAAGTTATATGAATTAAAAAAAAAAAATCTGTTTCCTGTCAAAAACATTATGCGTACAGATTGTCTAGGGATGTTGTGGAGTCTCTCTCACTGGGGATATTCAAGAATCCTCTGCACACACTCCTATGCATTGTGCTCTAGGATGATCCTTGATGATGCTTGAGCAGGGAGGTTGGACCAATGTTCCACTGTGGTCTCTTCCAACCTGACCTATTCTGGGTAGTTTTTGAAGATTCTTTTCTGGTGTTTCAACTGTATTTCCTTTTGTTTGCAATTAATGTTAAAGATTTTAAAATTTCAACAATCTTCTCCTCTGAATTATAAAAAATAACTTGTTTTAGTAAAACTGTTAGATTATGACCAGGACTGTACTGAACTCCTTTCCAGCTCATACAAAAATTGCTTCTGATACATGAAGTAAGGGGTTTTTTGGATGGTCACCTTTCTATCTTGAAATATATGTATGCATCAAAAGTGCTGCTATGTAAATGTACTTTAGTAAAGCTCCTTTCTGTAAAAATTGGACAACAAATGACAGATTTTCTTGGATCTTAAGAGGTCCTCATGTCTTTTCCTGTCAATACTGGAAATTCAATTTGACATTATGGTACGTGAGAATTTTTTTCAGCTGAAACACAAGAAATAATGTTACAGTCACTGGATCTGCAAAAATCCAAGTGCAGTGACTCCTAAAAATGTCATGTAAATTGTAGGCTGGCTAGAATGTAAAGTCTATCTAAAGGCCAGTGGGAATGACATGTTTTGCTATGGGAATGGTGACTTCAATCTACACAAAGATTTTCTCATCCAAGAGTAACTCAATTACCAAATGTATCTCTTTATCTTCTATTATTTTTTAGAAAAATATTTTGAGTTGTTACATCTTTGTGACTGTGTAAATTCATGCCTTAAATGCTTTTATAACTGATTAAATGTATAAAAATTTTATTTGGAAGGAGAAGGGGAAGCTGGGGAGAGAGAGAGAGAGAAGGTGGTGTACCTTATCTGAGCCTAGATCTCAATCCTATTTATAAGATCTCTGTTTATAGAAGTTTAGCTAAGTAAAAAGAACCAAGGAGGGGGTCATGGAGGGAAGGAAGAAGGGAAGATCACAGGATCCAGAACCTACATATTTGTACTTCTTTCAGTCCAAGAGACTGATATATTTGAGGTAAACCAGAGAACACATCTCAATAATGGGTAAGTAGGGAAAACTTTGTCATAATCTTGCTGATGCAGAAGCCATGACTGTCATATTTCTATTTTATGAGTTCTTGCTTTTACTGAAGAAGGAAGTTTTTGAAAGAAGCTAGATATCTAAGTCAGACTGAAGATGGGTGTTCTGTTCCCTTAGGTTCTATGGGACATTCTACCACAAACAGTTATTTTAATTTAATCCTTCTGACTTTATATAATGAAAATAAGAAAAACACAAACTCTCACTGATTATAGCTGCTGCTATTATTATTATTTTTTTCTATCATTTATCAATTCTCCTGATTATTATTAAAAATAAAAAGCAATGAAAATTCCTATACTGAAAACGACCTGTCATGATACAGACTACAATTGATGAAGCAGAGAAATGAGCTGTTTGTCAATGCAGCTGAAAATCCAGGAAAAAACCCCAAAGATTCTGTTTGTTAAAAAACAATTCTTGCATTCCGTTTTTGAGCGAAACAAGTGAATCTGTGTGGCTGAACTGTCAGACTTTAATTGCTTCAAAAGCCTAATGACAAACGGGGAGAAATGTCAGAAATTCGCATGATTTATTATCTTCCTACACTTCAGTTTCAAGCAAATGTACAATCCCAGAGGGATTCTCAACCACTTCCTGACAGGCCCTCAGCACTGAATTAATACACATGGTAAAAGAAAAGTTAATGTAGAGTATCGGAATTGATTAATGGAAGTCATGTCAGCTGTCAGTCCTTTGCAAACTAATTAGGAAAAATGCTCAAGAAAACTCGGTGCTGTATATGAAGGTTGCCAGAAACTTTAAAGAGGATCATAAAAATAACAGTAGATGATTATTAAACATAAAAAAAATAAAAGAGAACAATTGGATTTGTTGCTTCAATGTTTAATATGTATTCATTTGGCCAACTGATTTTTGCCTAGAAACTAAGATGTTAGTCCTATGAATTCATTCTAGTGATTTCTGTTCTAGTTTTCTAATCTCTGGAGTAACTTTTTATTTCAAGACTTTTGATTGCTTTATAACAGAGTTCTGAAACAATGATGAAGTAATAAAGCCAAAAAAATCCTAGGTAAAAATAATCTCATCCACAGTACAAGAATTTATGTCATTAGGTTGAACTAATTCATTCAATCATGTGCCAGGACTACTGAAGACTGAAGTATTGTATTTTTCAGCACGCCCCAAAATCAAACCCTGTAACAACTGACATGCTTTTGGCCTTGAATCATGTTCAACATGGACCTAGTATGCCAAGGGAAAACCATGTAAATGCTTCATGTAGCAGAACCTGGAACATCTTGTTAAACATTCTGAATGTTCCTATACCCAGGCACTACAGCTGATCACGGTTGTTTTTTTAAAATTATTATTATTATTATAAATGTTATCTGCCCTATAAAGAATCAATAACCTGTTCTAAACATTGAAGTCTCCAGTCACAGTACAGGGCTTTGGTGAACATTATCCTGTCAGAAACATTGGACTCAGTTCGGCCCCTTCATCCTATGAACAGCTGGAACCATTACACTGGTACCAGGTCTATAAAGTGCCATCTCCTCTGTTGCAGAACAGCATCATCTTATGGTGTTCTCTCATGTCCATGTGGAACTGTCAGAAGTCAGAGTTCACTGCAACTCTGAACTGAGCAAAATCAATGTCTACACCATCCATATTGCTGCCAGTATTTTCATGTATATTCCATAAAGTATCCCACGTGGGACCTTTACTGCACTGCTGGAGATCAAAAGCCAAGGCTAGGGTATCCAGACAACTTGTACCCTTAGTCATGCCACGTGAAAAAGAGCTGAAGCTTGTAGGCAGTTTCAGTTAGTAAGGCAGATGGACACAAGCCAATAGCTTCACTCTGAAAAGGCTTAATCTGCTTGCTAATTTCTCTTCCTGGAGCAGGGTCAGCTCAGCCCTTCAATAGCTGAATCCATAACTTCCCCAGTGCCTTGCATCCCCACAGAATATTACCAGCTTCATCAGCCCATTTCCAGTCCTTTCTCATGAATCACATCCCAGCTGAGTCAATGTGGTGGGCGTATGTGAAATCAGAAATAGCCCTGCTGTGCTTAGAGATAGGGAGGGACCCCAGCTTGTCCTGAAGTTTCACTGCAAACATACTTGACAGCCTGGTTCTCTCATGGTATTCCAGGTCCCATTTGTGCTTAAGCATCCCTAGGGTTCACGCTTCCCTAGAGTCCACACACCTTTGGAAAAACTATTAACACAAGGAGTGGACATCAATGTATGAGTGGAAATATCCTTATAGCTGGTTCTGTCACACATTTTCTTTAACCCAGATCCCTTGTTTGTCTATTTACTCCTTCTTCAAGAGATCACACACCCAGCTCCATCAGTTCCAGGACACTCAGGCTCCCAGTCACTGGAGATGCCACACTAGAGCTAAACAGAAGTTTGTGTTCCAGGATTTTCAAGGGAATTTCTCCCTTGAAGGGAGAAGCAAATTGATAATGGTATGACACTCCATGAGGAGGGGCTCTGAGGACACATCCCTTCTGCCTGTACACATTCCAGCCCATAGAGAGTGTCCAGCTATGACAGGTTAGGTGTTCACTCTGTTTTGCATGCACATGTCTGAGAAAGAGCCAGAGAGGGCTCAAGAGTCCTTTGAAGGCCTTTCCTTTGTGGTCTCTGTGAATGAGAGAAGGAAAGTCCTAGACAGTAACGATTGGGACAAATTGTCAGAATGAAGTCTATGGTGTCAGATATTCTCAGGATATAACAGATCCAAACTGATCTACCTACATAAAATTATGAATCAACACCCAAGTCAACTAGTGACATGTCCATGGGGCTTTATTCAGGCATTCTGATGCTCCATTCAGACGCTAAAGTGCCAAGCTGATAGGGTCAGATGTTTCACAGCATGTTTTACTTTGCCTTGCAGAGGAAGAGAGAGCTGCTATATGAGCAGTGGAGGAAGGTGGTCATTCATATTTCACAGTGCCACATCTTTCAACCCTCTTCTTCTCCTCTGCATATTCTCCCAGAGCAGTACCCTAGAAAAAGAGGAGCTAAGAGATTATTGCCACTAATTTGAGATCGTGGACAAGAGCAGGCAAGGTTTGATGCTTGAAGCAGTCAAGGGGCCTCAGAACTCTCGGCATGGCCAAGGCATCCCATGGGCCCTGGTATGTGGAAGTAACCCGAGCACTCGGAGGGCACCTGCAGCTCTCAGAGATCAAGTCACTTAACAGCTGCCAAAAACCTCTTCAGGAGCCTAGGTCTATGATACATTTAAACTTAATACCCACAATCTTTGTTTCTATTTCCTCACATCTTTGTGACAACTAATATCTAAATCTAGCCAAAATGTGCTCTAAATAAAAACTGCCTAACATAGTCAGAGATGCATCAGCTTGAAGTAATTAGCCCAAACAGCAGAGCATTTATTAGCTGTAGTTCCACCTACTGATGGCTCATTGTTTATTCACAATAAGTATAGATATGGCTTGGAATTACAGGTGGATCTGGCTCTCTCACTGTGGTTGTCACATTTTGCCAGTGCCACCTGACCTGTTTGTGGTTCTTTTTGACTATCTTTTGGGGGAAAAGAGACAGATTAATACAGCAGGGCAATCATGGGCTACAGCCTGCTCCTATTTCACTTGACATTGATTGACACTGAGTTTCCTGGAGAAGAATTGATCCATGCTCAGAGGAGAGTCCTGCACATCCTGTCTGCAAAGGCAGCTTGGCAGGCACAAAGACACACCCCCCCCCATCTGTCCCCAGGCGTCCTGATGAAATTCCATACTGTTAAACCACAATAGCCAAACTTCAGCCCTCCAGCTCTGAATGAGCAAATGCAGCCCAATGGCTCCCTTTGCACAGGGAGGTTCAGCCTGCAAGGCCTGCCCATTGCTGGAGTGGCTGCTTGATGACAAGACATAAAACTGACATATGCATGTGCCTGGATTCTGATGTCCACCAGCAAACCCAAAGTATTACCCTAAATATCCTGCCAGGCTTGTTCTTGCACATCCAGGCATTTTATATTCTTCAGCCAGCAGCACATCAGACGCTCTCAGAGTAATTATGCCAGGGAAACTAAGCAAACACTTCACAGCAGAATGAACTCATCCAGACAATCTATAAAGGATTAGGTAGTTGCCAATGGATGCATATTTTTCACAGAATAACCATCCTCTCTCTAATCCTCAGCTCTGTATCTTAGGGAAAACCCACAAAATACCTCCAAAAAATGAGCGTAAGAGCTAAAAATCATAATTTTACTGGAAACAGAAAACATGGGCTCAGCAGAGCTAGCACTGGGATCGCACATAATATGATCCGTCACCTGGTAATTGTCTCCCTTTCAAAGATGTAAATATAACCTTTCTCCTTTTTTCTTTTCTTTCCAAAATTGTCTATCTACTACACAGACTAACTGAACTTCAAACGTGTTCTAAAATTGTGTTTGATTTTGAAATCTGCTCTTCTTTCAGACATGAAGTGTGCCCAGGATGTTCATTTAATTTTCCAAATAAGCAAAGAAATTGGCTTCTACCATACTAAGTAGAAAGTAACACAGTATGGACTTACTGACTTCCATAATTTTAAAGCTACTGCAGGATTAAAACAAGATTCATAGACTTTTTCTTGAACAAAAGCAAAAGGAGGGGTATTTGCAATCAAAAAATGTTTTCTGAAGCCATAATGTCCAGATGCAAATGAGCTCTGCAGGGATTTAATTCCTTCCAGGCTGGATACTTGTAATTATTTCACCTTATATTGACTTGATATTAGGCTGTTATCTTGAAACAATCTGTCAAAGAATTCAATATCTATTTTTTTCTTCGCTGTTGCCCTAGTGGAAGATTTTCTAATCTGACCATTTTATGGAAAAATTCATGCCTTTTAAAAATTAAGTACAGTCTTAAAAAAAAAAAGTGAAGATGTGACAGATGTATAAGTTGTGTACTAGGGCAATTTTAAGATATCTGCACAAGCCAGTGAAATGACATGAAGTTCTTTTGCAGAGCTGACCTAAAAAAAAAGGCACGTTACAAACCACGGATGCATGAATCTCAGTCAATACTAAAAGCTGGAGAGTGCCTAATGAGCTGTGGGAGAACAAGGCTTGAGGGGATATGTTAACTAACACAACATCAGACACGACTCTGCAGTCAGGGTTGACAGAAACAAGTCTGTGCTTGGTGACCAGCCAACCCTGCTGCCTGCAGCTGGCTTGTCTTCAGCTGCCTTTGCCGAGTGCCCATATGCAAGGCAGTGCCAGAAAGATGCAGGCTTGCACAGCCAGCACAGCGCTGCTCGCTTTCCTCCTGCTGAGGAGGGAGATGTGCCTGCCCTGCAGCCCCAGAGCCTGCAAGCCCCAGCCTTCTGACTCCCTCTTCAGCTTGATAGGCACTTCGTTTCATCCTTGACACGATAGCAAGAGACCTCAAGCAGAGTTTTAATTTTCTCTTCTGCCTGCTGGCCACTTATGATGTTTAGCCCTCCAACACCGCTTAATGCAGCTGACTAGGTCAGACAACATCACCAAACAAGATGTTTGCTTTCATGCAGGATGTTTAAAACACTATTTTATCCATATTTTTAAGTTTGTACCAAAAAAGAAAAAAACAGTGAGATTGCAGGTCTTTGAAACCAAATAAATGAGCAGAAAACCAGAATATGACCATTGTGACAAATGACAAAGGTCTGAAATACATTCAGCTGCCCTGAATTTTTCTAAGCCTTGGTTCTGGCAAAGCTGTTGAGTTGGACAGGACAGCCTGGCAGCCAGGAAATGAAATGGAATTTGAGTTAATTTTATTTCATCATCTGCAGCAAATGTTCAGGTGTTCTGATGCAGACTTTCAATAAAAGATGTTTAAAGGATGTTTATCATAAAAGCTCATCACAGAACCCTATTTTCAGTGGCAGCTAAATGTAGTAAAGTGCATCTAAATAACAAGAATCAAAAGATCCAAAGGAACAGAATAACTAAATCATTCTTTTGTGATTGCTGACACAAGGCTGCCACCCCTGCATGTTATCTCATGTTCTCTCAATCTAAGTCCTTTATCCTAGTCACTAGCAGAGAGGAGCATATTTCTTTATGAAACTATTTGCTCACTTTAAACAACAAAAAAATCTGTAAAGAAAAACAAAAACTATAATATTTTTGTACAGACATTTACTTAACAGAAGTATTATGGCATTAGTGGAAATAAGAGCAGTTTGACTCCAGAGATTACAATATTCATTGTATTCTAATGCAGCCACCAAAACATAGCAAAAATATCTATTATCCACAGTGCAATGATTCTTAAAATTATAGGTAATGTGTAAATTAGTTCCATGGTAAATAAAATCAGTCTATGTACATTTTTTAATAATCCTCTGAAAGGGTCTTTTCATACTTTACATTGAGAAAATTTAGCTCTGAAAAAAAAAGCTTAATTTATTGACCTAAAGCAAACCAGAGATGTCATATTTTGATTTTCTTTTTCTACTACAACATTATTTTCAGCAAATTCTGCTACCTGATACACCTGGAGCAAGTGAATTCTGCTGAGAGTTCAGCATATTTAGGAGGAACAGAGTGTCAGTCAAAACTGCCTGCACAAACCTCAAAGGAGGATCCTGATCACAAACAGTAATAACAAAGCTTTGCTGGCTGGTTGTTTTTGTTGCTACTTGGTATTTTACATCAGAAAATACAAGCTTGGGTGATCCAGCTTATCCTCTATACTCTAAACATCTCCCTACATCATTCTCACCAGCACCTTGTTCTCCAACCTGCTCAGCAGTATCGAAACAAGGGTGACTCTGACGTTAGTGAGGGAGAGAGAATGATGCATCTGATTCCATCATCAGAAGGCTAAATAATTACTTTATTATACTATGCTATATACATTGCATCTAAACTAAATCTGCCTTGCACTCACCCTTGCTCACAACTGCACAGAACTGCACTCATCTCTGATTCTCTCATGACTCTCTTGTGACAGTCCAACGCACACACTTCTTGGCCCTGGGAACAAAACATCCTCACTCTGGGTAAACAATCTCCATATTGCATTCTACTTTGGCACAACACAGGCACAGCAAGTGATAAGAACTGTGTTTTGTTTCTCTGATGTTCAGAGAACGTGAATCCCAGAAATATTCTTGGGAAAAATTGCACCTTGCTTTTCTCTATGAAGAGAGATGTGGCAACACCGCAGGGCTGCAGGCCCCCGGCTCTCTATGCCCTGACTTCATCCTCAAGCTTCTGTGGTGCTCTCAACCCCACAGCACGTGTGTCCCTTGCCATACCTGTGAGCCCATGAGCCCCAAGCAGTGCTATAGTCAAAATTAAATAAAACAGATCTCTGGCACTGGGCTCATGCCCTAGGAGGCAAAGCACAGTCCCTCGTGTCCTTCACCTCCAGCCACACATGCTTGCTCCATATTCTCACCAGCTGAGCAGGGCATCTGCCAACTCCAAGCCAATCTATACATTTCTCCATCCTCTAGCTTTAGATCTCAGAGGAGTAAACATGCTACCCCAACAGGGAGGTTCAGTGGTCCCATGGTGATACTGGAACTTAACACCACCAAAAACACAGTTTCTCCCACTCTCAATACAGCCTGCAGCACTTGTTTTCCTAGGTCAAGTGATTAATATCAATACAGGGAAATAATTAAAATATTTTTAGAGATATTTTAAATACCTCTCAGGTGTTATTTTGCTCTTGTTCATTTTCTACAGGTAATATCTTTGTGTTAGTAAAAGCTATGGAAGAAAAGATGCAGAGAAGAATGATTCACATTTTGTAAAACAAATTGAATGCTTACCTCGCTTATAAATAAATTTTATTGGTCCTCCAATACAATGAAATTTCAATTTGGTAGTAATTAACAATTTTTCTCTAATGCAAAGCAGATTTGAAAGATACCCCCCAGGGGTTGTCTAGTGCATGTCAAGGCAAGGCAACCACACTCACTGTTTCTAATTCTCATTTGCAGAGAAAGCTCACAGCATCCAATATTCTCTTAGTTTAAACGACCACCGATTAACAAGGCTAATTAGAGGTATTTTACCCTGATGTGCATCCAGAAACACCCTTCTTACCATTGAAAAATCACCACATTTCTTCTTCATACTAACATGCATGGAGACCATTCATTCCTGTTTCCTTTGCACATTTGGGGTGTCTTATCATGTTGCCATCTCTTCTCTGCCTTCTCCGCTCTTCTCTCACAGGCCACATTTTGAGTTCTTATAGCCCTGTCCTAGCCTTATTACATTTATCCACATCAAGTCATAAGTTTAGTATTTTTCAGACAGTGTATCCTTTCACCAGTTATTCTGAATTCTAAATACTGTCCACCCTAGTTCTTCTAACTGCTTCCATTTTACCATCCCCAGATAAAATAAATAAGGTCTTCCATAACATTTTTGATGCAAAGAGCAACTGGACTGATGCTGAAAAATGTATTTAGAACGTAATTTGAAATATTTTCTCACTTTGACCAGGAACTTTTGGATGCATTTTTTGAGAACAGCTCCCCAGTCCCTTTTTTCATGTCGCAGTAATTCCATCAAGGTAGTTTTGCCTAGGGTTTTTTAGGAAAAAAATATGACAGAGAACAAACCAGCTTACTAAAGTCAGTTGGGTTTTTTCTCTATCTGAAAAGCCTGCTATTATTCATAAAAAAATTATTTGATATGACTTCCTTTTTTTTTTCCAAGTCTATTCTGGCTATTATTTGTCATTTAACTATTTTCCAAGCTTTTTTATTATTTCTTCTGCGAACATTATAGACTCGGAGCTGAGCTGACTCGTCTGTAATTTCCTCTCTTTTTTTTTACTATGTCTAAGGACAGGTAATACATTTGCCCTTTCTGGAATGCCATCGTTTCTGAATAAGTTTACAGAATAATATTTAATGGCACTGACATTTTCTCTGTTTGTTCTGGAAAAACTCTTGAAGAAGTTTTAAGGCCATTCAATGTATAGACACTAAACTATCCAAATATTCAAATGTATTCTTTCACCAGTCTGTTGTTCTGGACTTTCTGTCACTGGTGCCAATGGTATTAACCATCTGATCAATGAACACTCAATGTGATGGCCAGTACAGGGCTGAATATCAATTTTTTTCCACCTTTTCAGTATGTTCTGCAATAAGCTGTTTGGGGTGGGTGGTTAATCATTGCTTGGTCTGTTCCTTACTATCAGTGTACTTGTAAAATGCATTCCTGTTACAGTTTAGACCCTTTTCCTTGTCTCAGTCCTTGCATTCCTGGTGCTGTGCACAGAGGCCTTCTCATCCCCAATGCCAGAGTGTCAGTGCAACATTTTGCTCAGGCCTGGCAAGTATTCATGTTTAATGAAGTTTTTTTCTTATCCTTCCTTTGCACAGATATTGCACACATTTCTTTCTTTTCTATGACTGCTAACTCTCCTGAAATCTTTTCCCTTGACCATCCTTCTGCAGAAAGATTATGACCTGGCTTTTTAATGTCTAATGTCTTTATTTTTTAATCCTTTCTCCTTTCTTTTCAACTAATCATGCCTTTCATCTTTAAATTTCCATTTCATTTTTGTCTGTTATTCATAATCAAGAATAACTAGTTTTAATTACTTTCTTTCAAGTTCAGTGCACTGTCAAGAAATTGCTTTCAGCACACTGCAGGAGCTTTTCAAATGGTTTGGTTAAAACTACAGCTCAGCAGACTGATAGTTGCTGATGTTCCTACAGCATTTGATCTCGGGGGTCAGCCAGGAATGCCTTTTTAGCTGCTGTTTGGCAGTGCTCCTTGTGCCCAGGATAGCTCTCCGCTGATATACATCACCTGATAGCATTGCAAGAACGTGCACAGGATGAGAAGTTCCTGTGTCTGAAAAGAAGGGAAAAAGATACTGGAAGTTTTCCAACCTAGAAGTATGTGCTGCACCATCTCAAAGCTCTGCAATTCAAAATAAATTTGGGCTCTCACCATTTCTGGAAGGCTTTCCTGCCTAGCAGAGCAGAAGCATCCTGCATATCCAGCCTCCTTCATCAAGAGATGTGCAACCTTTACTTTTTGGAGAAAATTAGGTTTTAGAAAAAACAGAACCAGCTGCTTTACCTGTTTAAAATTATCATCACAGTTGACCCTTGCAAAGACTGTTGTTCAATTCTCTGCTCTTTCCATTGTTAGCAGACTTTCACTGGTGTTTATGTCTCTGTCTCCTCTGTCTATATGTTCTTAATTATAAAGCAATATATTTTCCTCCTTTTATCAACCCAACCTTCTTAAGCCAGCTCTATCCTGGAATATCAATATTGCAGGCATGTGAGTTATTCCCTAAAACCTCTGCTATGCCCATCAGGTAATAATTTTAATTATGTGCTGAGATTTCTATGCCTGCTCTTCCTAGAGATGTAGTATTCAGCATGTGCATCAATAAAGCTTTCTGTTTAGTTTTTCAATACTTTATCTTCTCCATTTTTATTAAATTTTTGCATTGCCCTTGCCTGGATATCATTGTACACTATGTAGCCATTGGTCTCTTTTAGCCCTCTAAATGTCCCTGAATGAGAAAACTCCACTGTAAATTTACCCCAAAAAATTACGTTTAAAATTGAAGGTGGCAGTTATTATACACTTTAAACATGTCAGCCCAATAGGCTTTTTATTATTTATTATAAAGAAAAGAAAAGAGACACAGAAAATACAGAGAATTTTGCTTATGCAAAATGAGTGGCTGCATGTCTACCTTAACAATCACACAGAGTGTTAAATTCAGTTTCCTGAACAGAAAGCCACACTGTTGAAAGACCTGGGGGGAGAGGGAGGGGATGATGTCCATGGTGTTTATTCTCAGGTTTTTATCGTTTTTATATTTCACAGTGCTAAATTCATTTAAACCAGTTCACTTTCTAGGTCACTACCTTCTTTGTATTCAATTTCCAAGCAAACAAAAGCACCTTAAGACAGGTGTTCTTTAGCCTGCAATCTCTTTAGTGTCCACTAGTGACTGAATAAAAGATGATGTTGCAGGATAAGACACTGACATAATTCCAATTCCCTTCTTTTTATTTAATTTTTGACAAGCAATGGTTCCTAATAAAGCATCCTATCTGCACATTTTCTCTTTAGATTTTAGTGGCAAGATTTTCAATTTTCTCTAGATGTAAACCAGTATTACACCAAGGTAAATTCTTTAAGAAGTAGTAGTTACAAATGAAACACAGCAACTGAATGTACAAAATGCCTGGGGACAGATTCTGCTATCAGTCCTCTTCAGTGAGGCTGGATCAGTAGGCAGAAAAACCCCAAGATTTACAGCCTTATGAGGTGTAACAAGAAAAGAGAGTTATGTTAAATTGAAAAAGCTAATCAAAAAGCTGAAGGGTTAGATATTTCTGAAATTATATATAAATTGCTGTTGAAGCCACTGCAGTTGTAGGGGTGCTACTAAGAGAAGTGCAAGTCAGTAGTAATTAATACAGTAGTATTACATAGGCTGCATTGCCTATTCTTATTACACAAAAATGCACATTCCAGCTACTTTTTCTTGCATGTCCTTCACAC
>VYZP01070694.1:0-33544 GCA_013400635.1 Hypocryptadius cinnamomeus
CACCTTCTAATTGTGGAGGGATTCTGCAGGTATGTGCAACAAAAGCTATTACCTCCCAACCACTTCATCCAATCTAGCCAGTTCCATCAGTTTTACCTCCTTCACCTCACTAGTGCTGGAGAACGGCAGTATCCAGACCCAGACTTGTGTACTAGCTTGGCCCAGCTGGCTGATCAAAGGAAGGAATGTTGGCCTGAATTTCCTCAGTTACATGCATTACATTAGGCCCTTATCATTACTTTGAGGTCAGTTTTTGTGGTTTAATTATATACTAAGAAGTATTCTTAGGTAAGCCAGGAAGAGCTGTCCTTATGACTCAACCAGCTACTTTTTGGCCAGCTGACTGTACATTTAATTAACATCCCGGGCATCAGTTCTGCAGTCCTACCCCAGGCAAATCTCCCATCAAAGTGAATGGGAGTTACCATCTGTGCAGGGAGTCAATAGAACAGCACTACAAGTTTGGGCAAACAGTCAATCTTTATGAATGTTTCAGTAAAGCTGTTAAAGTTGTTGTTAGGTTAAAATATTCCTTTTAGTTTGAAGAGATTAGTTTTTTCCTTAACTAGTGTGTTTGAGTCATTTGTAAGCCAGATATTAGTGAAAACATTAAGAGAAGTCTTTTGTACTCAGTCTTTTAATTCGTATTCCATCCTTGGTGTGGGGACATTTGAGCATGGTGCATCTCATAGAAGCAGCGTATATGTACCACATCAAGTGCATAGGAGAAAAGTTACTCTGACATAGATAATTGTGCATTAAAATTCCAGGTTGAAAGATACACTCTGGCCAATGTCCAGAGGCAGCAAACACAAAGGTGTTTAAAGTTTAGTAGTCAGCTAACATTTCACCCATTGAGCTTCATGGTCAATCTGCTCTCAATTTCACAAAAAAGTAAGTCAATTCTCAATAGTTCTGAAGCACTGTCCCAAAATTTCAAATTCTGCTACTGGATAACCTTGATCAAAAATACATACTATAAAATAAAAAAAGTGATGGATCATAACCATTTGGATCTTTCACAACACTGACTTTAAGAGACAGTATAAGAACACAAATCCATGATGGTATTAAAGACTTTGGAAAAAGCTCAGTGGGATTTAGAAGAGCTGAATCCCATGCTAACCTCTACCTTTCCCAATTCAATCTGCTTTTGCTGTTACTAAGGACGCAGCTTCCACAATGGTGCAGGGTCCCTTGTTAAACTCTGCTCACCTCAACACAACCTCATCACTCAAAGACTTACAGACTTCCCATACCAGTCACAGCTCTGCTTCACTTCTGAGTTGTCTTAGAGACAAGAAGGTGCCTCGCTGGCTGAGAGGGACAGAGGAGCAGCATAGCTTGCCTCAAGCACCAAGGCACTGCTCTGGAGCTGCAGCAGAAGGGCTGGAGCAGCAGACAGCACTAATGCTTGAGGGGGACAAAAATGGGGTGAAGACCAGAGAACAGGAGATAACACTTCTACTGCAGCATCAGGACATCTCAACAATGCTGTGTATTCAGCATGCCTAATGCACATGTTGTATGGGATCGTCCGATGTGTTTATTTTAAAAAGCAGGTGAAATCCAAGCACAGACCCTGCCAAACTCAGAAATGTAATTTGGATTGAAAGAATTTGTCAGGCTGTGCCTCAGAAGGCAATAACCTTAATTTGACCCCCAACCACAGTGGCCACAAGAAGTAGCAGTAAACTGCATCTGTGATTCAGGAAAGAGTAAAAACTGTAAGAAAATCAGTGATGGTCCAAAAATATCTGCACTGGAAACATATATGCATTGTATCTCACATGTCTCACAGAAAGGCTGTTCTTTGGCAGAAATAACAGACACTGGTTTATTTTGTGGAACAGGAGGCAGAAGAGATTTTTTTGCATACTGAAATGATCAAACAATAAATGTAGGTTTTAGTTTNTGATCTAACAATAAATGTAGGTTTTAGTTTTCTCTGTATTGTGTTTAATTGGGGCAGGAGAAAATGGGGAGGTGGGGGGAGGAGAATTTAAGAATCTAGTTGTCCTTAAAGAAGGTTTTCAGCAGTGAACTGTGCTGGGTAGAAATCTATCTTGCACTTGTCACATCTATATTAAATTATCTACTTTTTTCATTTTACAAGGGAAGACGTGAGCAGAACATTACTCAGCTGTCAGGATACAGGGCTGTGCAGCTGAGCAGAGTAAAGTGAATATATTCTACAATGCTGCAAATCCAGCACAAAGGTACCAGAGGAGGGATTTGTGTCACCAGTTTTTCCTCCTGTGTTCCTGGAAGGCAGTTTTCAGTAGGCTTTGTTTTGACTGCTTTTTGCTATGATGATATTTAAATGCGATCAATGGCCCTTTCTTCTGTAAAAATAGTGTCTCCTGACTACAATGCCACAGGTAAGGACTGGAAAAATATTTTTAGCTTTCGTCAAATACAAACTGACCAATGTAAAGCTACTATGATGACTTATCCAGATCCTTGCCTAAATACCAAAGGGTAGTAAAAAACAATCCTTGCAACTCAGTTTTTACTATGCTTTCCATGTATTTTGGCATATCAGAAAATTAGCAGGTTATAAGAGCATTAAGACACATACTAAGAACATTATAGATATTATATTCATGCTTCTCTAGACTATATATAATAAAACAGAAAGAAGACTATGAAATTTCCTGATAATTCCCCACTTTTATCTTTAAATCTGACCTCATGGGTCTTAGACTTTGCTGTAATCAATTCTCCCACTTACAGGAATAAACATGTAAAAGAGAGTTTTATATTCCTTGCAAGGACAATTTTAGACCACAGAGTGGTAAGACTTCCAGGGTTCAAAAAACACCAGAAAGCTAAACCTGAATGACTGAACTGTGACAATAGAGGGTAGACAGGGAATATGCTTAGGGACAGTTATAAGTTATATTATAGTAAAATAAATGCTGAAAACGAAGATAGTTCCTGTGGCTATCACTTCCTTCCATTTGCATGTCTGCAGTGCTTTTTATGACATTTCCCTGACTGTCAAGGTAGTACTGTACTTCTGGGTATGGCAAGAAGTTGAATGAGAGCTCTTTTATGTGAGAAAGTTACATAGAATAAAAATAGTCATATTACAGTGTGCTAGCAACTTTTCAATGTATGCATGTACTCAGTATACTGCAGAGTAACTTCCCTTTATGTTTACTAGCTGAGAATATCAGAATATAATACTAATCAGTTAGTGCTGTCCACATTGAAAGCCTAATATATCATACAGTTCATCAGACAGAAAAATTGCAGAAGACAAACAGAAGAAAAGAAGAAAAAGCATATTTACTCCACTAAATAAACAAGCAACCACAAAGGCAAAATATCAAATACCAACCCTGAGACATTTTCCATAAAAATATAAACACCCCACCTCTTAACTCTGCTCCTGACTCCCACCCTGGTGAGTCATTGTGCACGAAGAGCTGGACATTATTTGTTTGCCAAGAACATGTTTAATCTAGAATCTGCAGACTGACACCAGAGATGCAAGAGATGCATACAATGCACTTCCCCAGCTCATTTTCAATAGGGGAAAACACCAAATCAGCTGCCAAAACAAGTGCAAATCTTCAGTGTCATCAGAAAGCGCTGAACTTAGACTGTGCCGTCTGTCTCATCTGCTCAGTTTCATTTCCCCTCTCACAGATTCCTTTCAGCAGTTGCACTTCGTGTGGCATTGGGTTACACAGAAGCCTGCTCAGCTCTTGTTTGATCTTGTTTGTTTACCTTAGTCATGTTATAAACACTAAATCTATTTTCCAGCTTATGACAAGTGCGTCCATTATTCTTTCTTTCCAGCATCCTAAGCGTCCTTAACGCTGGCCTCAGAAATGCTGCTGTTTTCTAGCTTCCATTTTCTCCTTTGACAGAAACAGCTACAGAGGTTTATGCATAATTTGGCTTCTAAAGTTCACCAAGCTTTTGCAGTTCCTTACTCGTATGCTGAATGTGGAGACAAATATAATTTTTGGCTTTTTTTTTTTTAACTACTTTCGTGGAATGAAAAGACAAATTGACAATTTGAGACCAACAATGTAATTTATTTCAGCTCGGGCTAAGTTATGGCAAAATACCTCGAGAAAGGAGAGTAGGAGGCAACACAACTCTTCCTCAACCAGATGTTTTTGCTAGGAAAAAATTAACTTCCATCTTTCAAATTAACTGTCAATCAGGAGGGTCCAGGCTGACACCCACCCCCTTGAGGTTGTTAGTCTGAGGATGCTGCTGAACCACCCATGAACAAGTTTCTGAAATTATAGTAACAGGATATCCCTAGACCACCTCCAGTTTCCACTTGTGCCAGTGGCATATCTCATGGATGTCTGCCTTTCCACACTTCTGATTTAGCTGTATTCCAAAACTGAGGAGCAGTAATTTCCCTTAAAACAAAGACAGAACTTACCAGAACACTGTTTGATAAAAAGAACATTCTTCTGTACTGCCGAACATCCTGCACTACTAATAAATTCATAACGAGAATAAAAGGTGTTCAGCTTAGTGGGGAAAGGATAGATCCTTGTACTCCTTATAAATATAGATATATATTTTACAAAGATCATTTATAAACCAGACCTAATACCTCTTTGTGTCTCAGCATATGTCACAGTTGAGCCAGCCATGATACACACACCACTTCAGAAGGCTGCAAGCATTGCCCTTCTGGTTCTTTAGCCCAACCTTTTACACCCTCATGTTCATGCACTGCCCCTGTGTGCCCTCTGTTCCCTTTGGTGGGTGCTCAGCACACCTGGGCACTCCATGGCTCATTGCTGTCAGTGCTGCTCACCTGCTGCTCACAGCTGTGCCATTGGGGATGAGGCTGGGCCAGCCCCATCCCCATCACCACAAACTGTGTGCCTACATCTTTGCACCTTCTGTAGTAGAATATTGGAGACAATGAAGAGGATGTAATTAGTCTTCATGCCATATGAGGAACCTCCTCCCTACACTCACTGTGAGACTGCTAATAACCAGCATTCTAAGGAAAGCAGCATCTTTATCTGCTTTGGAGTATATTTCTGTGTATTAGGCTATTTCAAAGGCATTTCAAAGTCACGCAGCAAGATCTCATTCCAACACTGACTCTGACTTCTACGGCAGCAAGAACTGGAATGTAAGATACTGCCCAGTTTGCAGAAGCAGAAAATTTTTTCAAAACCTGCTGTCTGAAACATATGAATTCAGGTCTTTCTAGTCCTTTACACCACAGCTTGGCAGAGCCACTGGAAAGCAAGAATGCTATGGATCTTCATTGTTAGCCTTTTGCCCAAGATGCTTTCCTCACTATATGATTTTTCTTCCTTCCCATGCTTTTCTTTAGCTTAAGAGGTTCGGCAGCAGCTGCTAGAATATGGAAGCCCAGGACCCACTGTGGCATTATGAAGTGTTGTGCTAAAGCTCTGCAGGCTCACGTGACAGCAGTTCCCCCCCCCATGCACATATGTGTGGATCTGTCTTGACATCCACCCTAAAATTTCCCAGAGCTTCCCTTCAAGACCTCAAGGGAGATATCTTTACAGTTCATGTGCCTTATCACTATTATTTTCAAACAATGTGGTATGTGGAAGTAAATGCCCTGTCCTCACACAAGGGAGACAGGCAGTAAAACCAGAGTGCCACTGTATGAATTAAGAGAACGATGAAAAACATTGAGATAATGTTGTTAACCACAGCACTTGACAAAACATAGTGTTGTCCCCAAAAAAAACCTCACCTAACACCCAATACCTAGTGTTTTTATCTCAGTAAACAAAAATCACACATGTAGTTATTAAAATTAAATTATTAATAAAAATTAGGTTACATGATACAGCTGAACTACAAATGACAGGACTTACTCTATTCTACCCTACTGACATTTTTGCTTGTGGTTTTATAACCCACTGTTATTTTTTAAGTCACTTCGGTTGTTTTGGAAAAGGACTTTTTACTTTTGGAAAAGTATTTTTACTCATTTAAATGTTGTATACATGTACTAATTTACCCAGTAAATAATAGGAAGAGTTTCTGATAATTTGGGAAATCCAATAACATACTGTTTATGAACTCTACTTGAAGTTGAGGAGGGACCAAGAAAAACACTGAAAAGGATAGTTTTCCTACAAGGAGAAAAGTGTTTTTTAATCTGTAAAACTCCTGACATTGAAAGATGCTTCCTGGAAAGGTCAGGGTGCCACTCTATGTTTGAAGGGCAGGGCCTTAGCTAAAGAGGTACTTAAAGAGAAGGAACTCCCACATCCTGGCAGGACATATACCCAATGCTAAAGAATAACTGTAAGCACTTAGGACAGCCACAGAAAATGCCAGGGGAGAGGTGAGTGTTCTATATGGATATGCCAATTTTTCATGCTAAAGCAAAGAGGATTTTCTCTTAAAATCCCTCTGCAGGATGTGATGACTTCCTTGTCTTGTTTGTGACTATATGGCTGAAACTGGTCCATCAGACAAAGAACAGGAGAAAGAGATGATGAATCTCAGCAGGTTAAAACTGCTCCTGCAACTTAAGGCAAGGGGGACTGAAAGACCCTCCTTGTAAGCAGTGATGTCAGATGGAATATCTCTGCCAGAGAGGAGGGCAGAGGTGGTGCCTGGAGCATAATAAGTGATCTTGAGGAAGTTTGGAGTCATGTAGATACAGACACAATCCACTGAATGCTGAATTTCAGGAATGTTACCAGAGCTGTGCAACAATCCTCACCAGTAGTGCTGCTTGTGAATGTACATATAAACATTATTTACATATAAAACTACTGTCCAGACATGGAACAACACCTTGAAATAGCTGCTTGGTGTCTCCAGAAAGAACTAATTAACTTGAGCAGCTCCACCTTCTTGCAATTACAAAACATTCATGAAATTCAAACCCCACAGAAAAGCATGAATCTGAATATTCAGAAATACTTGGGAAGTGGACAATTACTTGGCCATTTTCTAGAAAGTTTGAATTGTAATCTAAATTAATGGAGTGCACTATGAGTCGCACAATTATTTCACAATATATAATCATCAGTAATCCATCCCATTTGTTAAACAAATTTTGTAAATTTCCTAATGAAAGACGAAAACAGTGAAAACCCTAATCTAACATAAAAAATCCACTGCACTTTTCAGGATTACTGGTCCTCTACCTGCACATCACTGTTTGTATTTCTCTGGGCCAGCCTCCACATCAGGAGGCCGTAGCCAAGAGCACAGCTGTTCTGGACACTCACTGCCACATCCTACAGTTACAAACTCCACCAAATTCAACCCCAAAGCTTCCTAAACAGAGCTACATTTGGTAGTGCTTGTGCACAGCACTGCTGGTATCGAGACGTTTGATATTGAAATCTCACATATGCCCTTCCTTCTAAAATAATTAGTGATTGTAATTTTGTCCCAGGCTGTGCACTGTCTACTCAGACACCACACAGAACCCACGGCTGTGCCATCTGCAAATACATTTGAACAAGGAAGTTTTGAGCACCTGCCAGAAAACAGAATATCAGCAGAAAAATACATTTACTCAAAGAGAATGAAAATTTGCATGGCAGCAAAAAGAAACCAAACATTGCCATCACCATTAAGCTGCTGAAGTGCTATTGTAAATGTGCAGTGATTGTTTGCTCACTGACAGCAAACAAGAAACAGGCTGCTTGTGTGGGAGCAGGATACAGTCTCTTCAAAAAGAAAAGGATCTTCTAAAATATCAAATCAAACTGCTAGGAAATGGATCTGTCAATTTTTATTTTTTATTAAGTGAGAAAAATAAGTGGGTTTGGTAGTTAAAAAACCCCAAACAAACCAACTAATCAAACAAACAACCCAAAAAAAACCCAAAAAAAAAACCAAAACCCAAAGCAGGCTTTTCCCTGGAAGTTCCTGAGAAAAACTGTATTGCCCTTAGAGCTTAACTTTTTTTATTACCATCTATAATTGTTTCCCAGGGTGTAATCATTCACATGTAGATAGAACAGTACTGACTGGAGAATGTCTCCTATATAGGCTTTATTTATTTTTTCCAGAGAAGGGAGACAGAGGCCTGAAGCCATGATTTTGTCTTCATTCTGTGTGCAACATATCTCAAGGACAGAGCACTGGACTGTAAACAAAAGGGACAGCTGTAAGGTCATGAACATTCCTGGAAGCCTATTATACACAAATACAATGTGGAAAGAATATGGAAATCAGACTGAGCTTTAGCAATATTCATTTTATGCAGAGTTTTACATGTTTCTAAGAACCCAAGCTATTTCAAATTCTATTAGATCTTTTGTGTTGTATCATTTAATGTATTACAAAGCAGCTTTAGCTAACAGCAGAGGTGGGGGAGAAGTACATATCTCACAGCAGAGCATAAAATAACCTTATTGAGTCAAAATGTTGTATTTTTTGGGACAAAACGTAACCCTTTATAAAAATGGGAGTTTCAGTGCTAACTACACTATATGGAGACAGCTGAGGAAGTATGAACAGGAAAGAGATAAGAAATGTTACCTATGCGTTCTGTAGGTTATATTATTCCTACCATCTTCCATTCTGCTTCTAGGCTGATCGTTTTACATTTGTCCTTTAAGTAAATAAATAAATAAGGAGAAGAAAAAGGTCCTAATATTAACAGCTTCATGACTCCTGGAAAGGTCAGATATTGGGTTTTGTTTTGGGTTTTTGGGGTTTTTTTTTCCTCCTGTGCAGGGTAATATTTTCAAGACATGTTTTTCCCCTGCATATTGTGCTTATACAGACTTTTTGGTGGTGCTCCAACAGAAAAACGTCTGCATGTGCAGTTCTAAAAAGCTTTTCAGCAATGTAAATTATTAAAGACACAGGGACTCAAAACCATACAAATGCAGTGAAAAGCAAAATCCCTGTTGGCTGCTGTACATGACTGAGTTATGCTTTGCTTTCTCCTTATCTTCATTAAAGTTTGCACAGGAAAATCATTCTCTGTGGTCCCTCTTCTGTGTCAAATGCTCAGCCATATTCTATGTCCAAAGCACTGCCTCCTCATGCAACACTCACTAACTCATCAAGTTAGTATGGGGACTAGAGTACAATTAAATGGATACTTCTACATTCTTCAGCTTTTGGATTATCACATGTGCCTCTTGGCACTGCATTTGCATGAACGATTACCCATGAATTCTTACCCATTATTTTAATGGATAGTATATGCCAAGAATGACACAATGTCAAGTTAAAAAAATATATAAAATCTCTCACCTGCTCCTAATAACTCCCCCTTCCCACCTAATCCTTTTTTTGCCTGAAAGAAGAGATAGGCCTCACAGTGAGCCCTGAAGGTCAACAATCTTGCATTCCACTGGAGTAGCAAGAGCAGCAAATTCCACAATTAAGAACTAATATAGGAATGTCAGAGTCCCACGTGATTTCAGTGGTTGTAGCTGAGGTTCAACTCCATGCACGAAAGCCCTGCTTGTTAAAAATCAACACAGCAAATTACCCCTACAAACAAACTGGAGGCCAACACCTCTTACAGATGGCAGAATCATATTCTTGAATATTGAGCTAATATTTATTTGTTGCTGCACCATCAAGTCTGTGTGACAAGCATATGCCAAAGTGCCAAGAACCTCCAAAGACAGCACCTCTTCTACCCCTCCCCAGCTAACAATTGGCATAAGGAATACAATATTGTTTCTGTAAGAGCTGAACAGTGAGAAGTGACCTGCATAGTCTTCGACAGACGGAAAATCACAAGCAGAAAATTCACTTCTCACTGAAATGCATTTCTCACCACTTTTTTTCCTTTGATACCATTATAATAAAATATTTTCTAATCTAAGGAGGTTTCCTGAATCCACACATCACAGGCAGAGGCTTTTATTGGCACTTTCTCCTTTAGCAGCTCCTCAGTCCAATGAATCTGTCTATTCTACCTGCTCTGCACTACCCCCAGTAAAATGTGATCAGTAGATAAATGGGAGAGCAAGAGGGAGGAAACAGCATAGATGGTCTCAGTGCCAGCAGCTATCAGCTAGGCAGGTTTGTGTGCCATTAGGAGAAAGAAATACAAAGTGCTCTTTCTGTATGCTCTTCTTTGTATTAAGCAAAAGCTCCAGGGAGTAACTTAAAATCAAAGGCTGACAGGGCACAGCAAATCTGAACAGTTATAAGACAGCTGGGGAAGGAGAGGCTCACAGGTGCAGAGTGGAAGGAGGAGAGGAAGGAGGAGATCTGGATACAGAAATAAAGTTGAGCAGTAAAGTATAAATCCACCTTACTCCTTCATCTTTTTCCAGCAGATTCTGGCAAACAGCTAAGTTTAGTTATTTTAGAGTTTTTCTGAACTCTGTTGAGATGCAAAAGTGCTTTCAGCATGTCAGAGACATGTGTGTTTTCCCCTTTTATATTTTTTAATTGTTCAAATACATTTAATGAAGCCAACATAACTAAGCATTTGGAACTCCCTGCTAAGATACCAAAGTGCTGAGGCCATCTGAGTGGATATACTTGCAAAATAGTTCCTGTTTCATTTGCTTTCCGTGTTAAGAGTCCAGTGCCACAGAGGACTTGGCAAGCCTATAGCATTCAGTGTTTATCATGAGGAACTGGCTTTTTATTTCTTCCCAGGACACAATATTGATACAGAGTGAATTCAGTACTGAAACAATGCCTCAGGATGACATTAACAGACACTGCTGTGGCATATGAAATCTTTCAATATTTATTCTGTTCATATTCCCAGCATCAACACTGTAGTTAATAAATGCACCTGAAGTCTCCACTAGAATTTTTCATTTCCCATTCTAAGCTGTTTTAAAGTGCTCCTGTGCACTTTACAATAGTTGTTCTCTTTTGTCACAAACATGATATCTTCTTAAGAGTGGAAGAGTCTGATCCCTGCAGATCCCAGAATTACCATATCCTACATATTAGTCAAAGTTTGTGAATCTACTTAAGATTATAATATTAAAGTAACCTAAAAGTTTAAAGTATAAATAAACGTGTATTTATTTTTAAAAAGAGCTGGAACATGTTGGCAGTCTTAGAATTCACACTATTTTCTTGTTGGGTCAATAGAAAAGGATTTTCTCGGCTGATATTTGAAACAGACTGCTGCTAAATCCTATGCAAAGTCTGGAATGCATCATGCCTACATGTGCTTACATTTTTTTGTATCACCAAGACAGCTAATTACACAGCATTGCTTATTTATTTATAACTGTATGACTTTGATTCTCTCATGCCTATGAGATTCCAAAAATCAAGTGCAGCTTCAACACAGGTACCTGCTTGTGGATATAAGTGCCTGAACAGCAGGGAACTGGACCATCTCAGCCCATTTCAGGAGCTCATTCAAAAGCAGTGTGACCAGCAGGGCCAGGGAGCTGCTTCTCCCCTTCTCTTCTGCCCTTCTGAGACCCTGCCAGGAGCTCTGCATCCAGCTCTGGCACCCCCAACATAAGAGAGATGTTGGAGTGAGTCCAGAGGAGGCCCTGAAGATGCTCCAAGGGCTGGAGCTCCTCTGCCATGGACACAGCCTATGAGAGCTGGGGTGTTCAGCCTGGAGAAGAGAAGGTTCCTGGGAGACCTCAGAGCACCTTCCAGTGCCTAAAGGGGCTGTAAGAGAGCTGGAGCGGGGCTTTCTGCAGGGGCATGGAGTGACAGGACAATGAGGAATGTCTTCAAACTGCAAGAGGGTAGGCTTAGATTAGATATTGGAAGAAATTCTTCTCTGTGAGGGTGGTGGGGACCTGGTACAGGTTGTCCAGAGAAGCTGTGGATGTCTCATCGCTGGAAGTGCCCAAGGCCAGGTTGGATGGGGCTCTGAGCAATCTGGTCTAGGGGAAGGTAAAGGTTCAGAAAGAGACGGTCCTTAAGGCCCCTTCCAACCCAAACTATTCCGCGATTCTCTGATGATACAATGGTTTCATGCATGGAATATGGCAGGTCCTACTTTGCATCATACTCCAGGTTATGAGAAAAATTAAAAGCGCAGACTAAAATCCTCTCTTGTTTCATCTATCATACCTCCACTTGCTTCTGTGGAGCAATGCTAAGTGCTGAAGAACTGGACACATTTTAAAATTCCTAACAAAAATTCACTTCAGGTTTCACCATTGGGATCACTGAATGCTGCATCAGTGTGTGGGCCGTATTTGAACAAAAGAGTTTTCTTTAATATATGCTGAAAATGGAAACTATCATCATCATCATTAGATGATGTTCTGACTGTGAGGCATTTTTCAGTGACAACTTTTAGAGAGTGAAATGAAGAGATCTAGCCTAACATTGAATTCAGGGTTTTTAAAGCACAAGTCCCATACAGAAATCCAATGACCATTACTCAGTGTCCTACCCGCACCTCAAAGAAACGTATCTACAAGAGGTGTTCATCTGATGTTTTCTTAGTGCACTATTTATCCAGAAAAAGCACTTAGGGACTTAAGCACATGTATATGTGGTTATTTGTATTTGTATAACATTTACAGGTAAATGTGTGCGGATCACTTCACCCTGACTAAACTAAAATCATCCTTTAAACTGCACAAAACAAAAGTTTCAGAATAAAATTTCACTGGGGTTTTAGGAGCTGAGGAATACTACAAATTTAAATTACAACTTGGTAAAAGGTAATTATCCTTGAGGACATGCTTCCTCTAAAAGCAGTTCCTATCTTAAAAAAATTGTCATATTATGATCTCTAAAATATATGTACTTATAAATTAAAAGACTGTTTAGTAAGAACTTCATGTGCTCAAATTCTTAATTTACATGTAAATAAATAAAAAATGGATATATTGTGAATTTAAGTCAGGACAAAAATCATGTAAACATGAAAGGGCAATTTGAAGAACAGACAACTATCTGAAAAATTTCTGACAGTTCTTATTAATCATATATAATCATACTTCTTCCATTTGTTTTATATCACTGTGAATGAGTAGACTCAATATCCCATTTTTACAGACCCTTTATATTGCCAAGCAAAAGACAAAATGTTATTAAAAATGGGTTCAAAACCACTGCAAGATCAGTGGATTTAACAGCAACTGCAAAACAACTTACATTTAAATTCTTACTACACTAAACCTCAAAAAACTTAGGCCCTGCTTAGATTAATTGCAAAGATACAGAATAATGCAAAAATATTAAAAAAAATATTCCAACACACATCTTTAAAAGTCTGTGGTAAAGATATCTGCCTGTTGTGGCAGTTCTTTTCTCTGTTCCTATTTAGACCTTTACTACAGGGGCACAACAAAATGCCAGCTAATGAATGAGAATCCACTTTATTTTCACCAGTTCCTCCATGATCAGTCCTATATAGCTGAAATGTATTTTCCCAGCCACAATCTGGCTTTCATATGAAAATATCAACTCTGCTGTATTCTGGTCACATAGTGATTCTGGTCTTTTTACACCTTCTCTTTAACTATACACAAGCTATTGTTTTTATTGAACAAATAGAACTGCTAACTCTAGGCTGTTGTACTCGTTAACCTACGATCTAAATACAGGTTTCTTTAGCAAAGTTTCTATATCTATCACCAGGAATGAAATGCGTGCAGACTTCACATGTGACTTTCCACTCACTTTCAATTTAATAAAAATAGAATCCCTAAGTGTTTGAAGGTACAGTTCCCACTTTGTTTCTAAATTTGGGCCATTACTTTAAATTATTGTTTGAAGCATCTCTCCCTAAAGGAGATCAGAAGGAAAAAGGACAACGTCTAACTGTAAAGTCGTGATTGTGGGCGAGTTTTCTTTTACTCAGTGCTCTGCAAAAAGCTGTTTTGTGGCAGAATTTTGCAGAATGCCATGATTTGTTGCATCTTACTGCAAGGTGAAAGGAAACCTCATCATCTGATCACCACTGTATCTTTACAAGCCCTGAAGATAAAGTATGGAAAATCTATAACTGCAATGTTATGTCTGTTGCTGCTGCGCTCTTTATTAATCAATCAATGCCTCTCAACAAAGCTCTTTCAGACTCCTCCCGTAGCAGTTAGACCTATAATCAGCTAGACAAAAACAGTTCAGAGATGCATCCTTTGTGCTTCTATGTAATTTACATACACTAAAAAAATCCCTCAGCGTGCTATTCATAACATATTATGTAGTATAGAACGCACCACATTATGTGCTATAATCACAGCCATTACTTAAATTGGCTAAAACCTTTTTTTTTACATTCTGGAGTAAATTTCACTATTAAGACCAAATGGATTAGATCATTGTTTCCCTATTTCCTCTGTTAGTAAAACACAATTGTTAAATAAGTCCCTGACCTTCCTGTGCATGTAAGGTATGGTGAGAGTACTGTTACAGAAATGACTGTTGTAACAAATTGTAAACATTTGCACCTGATATACAGACACCTTCTGGCTAATTTTTAATAATGAAATTTTTAATTTTCTGAAACTGAACCACAGTCATCAGTGGAGCAAAGACCATCCTGTGCTGCATTGATAGGAGCTTCAGCTGCTGCCATTACTGTGCCATTTCAGACACTGCTGTCCTACAGCACGGATCGATTCACTCGCCTTTGCTTCACCATGGTTCTCTAGGGGCCTTCTCACCTGAGTTTAGCCTGGTCATTTTCACCCCCTACTGTTTTAATAAAAAGTCACATTTGGAAGAGTTAGCACTGCAGCTAGTGACTGCACACCAGATTTTATTTTGCTTTTTTTTAGGTGAACAGTCCAGAGGAGAAGGAGCCTTCATTTCACCAGCTTGCCCACCCTGTGCAGCCCCTGCACAGGAGGGTCAGCAGATCCACGGTGATCAGAGCTCTGGGTCAGCTGCACAGAGGCTTGCAAAGAAAGTCATCTGTTAAGTACTCAAGGAAAGATTTATTTAGAAAGCTTCCGTAGGAGGCCAGTGGTGTGGATAGAAAGGGTGACAAGTCCCAGGTGCTCTACTTGTTTTCAGGGCAGCAGCAAGGTTTACAGTGAGCTGGGCTGCTCTGGAAAAGAGGTAGGTAGAAGCTTGTTTGTAGGTATGTTGTCTGACTCTCACAGAAATGTTGGGAAGCAATGAAGTTTTACTTTTAGTTAAAAATGCATATAACACTTCTGTAAGCTTCTCGGAAGATGTCAGCACTATAAGAGATTATTTCTGTCCCGCTAAAATCAAACATCTGGCTGCTAGAGAAGATGAGAGTACCTCAAATAAAAAAAGAGGATGTTAAAGCATTACAAGACATGTATATCTTATACAAACCAAACTATAATATGTGTGGTCACAACATGCATTATGATCTCTTCAAACAGCTGTTCAGGCATTTTGATAAAAAAATAACACACAAGACTTGCATAAATTTAAATCCCTCCTTGTATAAATATATTTATTTTCAACTCCTTGAAATAAGTTGTGATGAAACAGAAAGAAAAAAACTAGAACAGTACAAAAGTTAAGATCAGAGAGTTTCTTCATGTGTATTTTCATATCCCACTTCTCTTGATAGTACCTGAAAATGGGAATTTGGCTGGTTCCTTGGAGAAATTCACGGTGGAACATACTCTTACGAAGAGTCCGAATTCTTAGGAAGCTCATTGGCTACAAGTGGAATAATACACATTCAATTTGATTATTTCTGCATGACACTAAGGCCATTAACTACTTGAGTTCAAATCCACACACTCTATGAATGGATAGTAAAAAGCGTGAATCACCAAGCTAAAATCTAATTCTCCAGACACCAAACTTCCCTGCATCACTTATTACCAGACACAAAGCCAACAAAAAATTTCACCCTCTGATTCCAGTTTTCAAATGCTATCTATCATCATTTTGATCTTCAGTGATAGAGACTACTGGAGAGCACACCCAACAGAAGATTGCTTCTAAGAGGAAATTCAGAATGTGGGCAAACTGGGACAACATTCTCTCTAAAATATTGCTAAGCTTCCCTTCACTACTGTAAGGTCTTAATCTCAGTTTTGATCTGAATGGGCCAGAATTTTGTGGAAGTCTGAATCCAGTTCTCTACTTCGTAGTTGAAGTCTACATTTACTGATGCAAATACAGCACCTGAGTTTTGATTCAACACAATCTATATATCCATGTCATCTTCACAATACAGGGCTGTATGGGGAGGTGTGGCAGTAACACTGTCCCTAAGGGTGAGCTGTATTGGATGTACCATGCTCCAGAGAGTTGTATCCACTAGCATGGCGTCAAACACACAACTGGATTAGCAAATCTCACTGGACACATCAGGAAACCACAACAGATGCTGGCAATCACAGAGACAGTGCTGGAGTGCAGCCTCACATATTATCCTCACCCTCGCTACTCTTATGTTGAATTGTGACAGGGACTGACCTTTCACAAGCTTCTTGGCATAGAAACAGTCAGAAGATCTTTTCTGTTTGTCTGCCATCAAATAAATAGGCCTTAACATGTACAATATTTTAACAAAGATATCTAGCTATGTGTTTTCTATATGAGCAAAAGGCTTTCCACCAAAATAAGGTGACAGAATTAAAAGATCACCTCTCTCAGTTATGTGATTACCAAAACTGAGAGAGCCTTTACAGCAGAATGTGCTGCAGGCCTCAGAAGTCTGCAATCACTCAGAAGTTAGCTGGGAATTTTAAATTAAATTTTTTCTATAATCTTCTTTTGTCAAGTATCAGTACACTTTGCAGTTAATATAAGAATCAGGTTGATTTGACAATTTACCTGAAGATGGCACCACAAATGTGCCTCCTTATTGCTTTTATTTACTTACCAATTTGAAATTGTGGTATACTTCTGCAGCTGTTTTTATGATGTCTACAGCTGGAGAGGGAGCTGACTGACTTGTTGGCTTCTAACAACTGACTAACCTAGTTAACACTCTCCTTTAGGCCTGATGTTTTTGAGACAGCTAACTTTCTTCCTTTTTCAGTCTCCTCTAACTCCCTGTTCTTTTGTCACCCCCTCCCCAGCCCTCGCCTTTTCTCCTCTCAGGAGCAAATGCTAACAGAATTTATATTCAGCATTTTGTCACATGGCAGACATCTATTTTCCACTTGTCAGATTGGCCAAAATTAAAGCAAAAGCAAATTAATATCTAATCAACTAATGCAGATTCTCTGAGTGAAATTGTTGTCAAAAATGGGTTCAAAAAATACTTGAAAATTACTGAAGTAAGAATATTCAGGCTTGCATAACAAAGGACAAAATTTCTGCATATCCATTAAGGATTTTTTAAAATAAACTGGAACAAGGCAGAGGATGGGGCACAGCTAAAAGCACATTGGAAAAATCAATAGCCATAAACAGCAGATCCTTTTTAAACAAATCTATCTGTAAAAAGAAAACTGAAAGTGAGTAATTCTTTATCCTCCAATAAACAGCTAAAAATTTACATATGCTGCCAGTCTGAATAGGACCTACAATGTCTAATATATTCTGGGTTATATTTTGCCCTAGATGAATCAATTAGAGGCAGCCATTCCCCAAGGTGAAAATATACATTAAGAGGAAAAGACACCATGCCAAACAACCTTTCATTTATTTAAGTAGTAGTAGTAGTAATAATAGCAGCAGTGGTGTTTTCCCTTGCTTGCAATGAATGTAGGTGGATTTTATCTCCAATGAAACATCAGTATGAGATGTAATAGTTGTAAGAAACCAGGTGACACTCCTCCCTGTTTGATAACACAGAGCTCACTTTTCTCTTATTGATTCTCCCACATAAGTGACCTGTATGGAACATAACATGCTGGTTAGATTATGCTCCACAGCGCTTGAGAGAGAGTGAGCCCAGCAAGCAAAAGGTTCCCAGCTGCATAAACAATCACACCCTGCTTACTGCCTGATACAAGAGTGAAACAGCTGTATTAGCCTTGGCAGAGAATTATTTCAGACACAACTGCACTTGATTTATGTAGGGGATCCATGAACACAAAGCCAGACTTGAATTTCTAGGAGCTGATATGGTCAGACTCACTTTATCTACTGCTGTGTGCAACCAAGGTAAAGCAGCTGCAGCAGCCTGGACTGGATGCTTTTGCCTGTGGTATATAGTAAATTCATTTAAGAGAAGATGATTATTTTTCCCTTTTTACCAAAGGCACGGGGTCCAGTAACATATTTTCTCAGTGATGAAGAGATCAGAAGGGGTTTTGATATTTGAAGATACAAAAAACACATTTCTATCAGTTTTAGTTAGACTGAACCATATTTGGGTGGATGAGTTCTGACAAACTACAGCCCTTTAAGGACCCTGTCCTCTCCATATTCCACCACACCAGCTCCTTGCAGCTCCACCCCCGCTATTCCACTTTCTGTCTCCACAGCTGTACAGTTATCTCGAGATGACACAGCACTCTAACTTCAGAAATGGCCAATAAAACCATGAAGCAAAACTTTCTGGCCTGTCTAGCCACACTCTTCAAGTTTATGAAAGCAGGTTTTCAGAGTTGACAGGTTTTTTTTTTTAGTATTAATAATGTCCCCAGGAGCACACAGACACATGTAACTAAATTCTGAGATTTTTTTCTTACCTAAGGTAACACTTTCCCAAGGAAGAAAAGTAGTGGTATTTACTCTCTTATAAGACTGCATACTAAAGCTAAAATGACATAAAGCAGTAATTGTAATTTTAGTAACCTCTGTAAAGGCTGTAAAAGCAACAGGGCCAGGCATCCTTTTGAATTTTAAATAAACTATAAAGAGAAGTGTTTTAAAGGTCAAAGATTGTAGCAAAACAAAGGAGTTCAACTTCCAATGCACACTGCCTAAATGCACAAAACTATACGTCTAAAACAAAATTGAGTTAACAGGGTGGGGAATTTGGGTTAATCTCTGTATTCTGGGCATGAATTAACCACAAAAAACCACCACAGAGTGGGTGAAGCATTTGGAAGTATTAGCTGCTCCCAGAGAGAGTACACTGAACTCAGCAGCTCAGTAAACCTGTCCCACAAGGCAACTTCTTTGTTCCCTCACACAAAGTACATTTAAGCACGTTTTTATGCAGGATTCAGGATTTGGTTCCGGTATTTTAAAAGTGGTAAAATGTGTGTACCATGTTGAATGCCATCCTGAGAGTCAGGAGCCCTGGCTTCTGTTCCCAGGTAAATTCCCCATTTCCATGTGATCTCAGGCTGGTCACCCAATCTAGCAGTCTTTCAGTCTACCAGCCAGCAGTATGGGTATAATGGTATTTGTCTGTGTGAATAAGATATTTTGAGACTGAGCATTTACAGCATGCTTTAAGAGTCTTGGATGAGAAGTATTACATAAATCCAAAGGATTTAATGCTTAGGAAGATGAAACATGAAAAATTCTTTTCAGTTATTTTAAACTATTGACAAGAAGAGTTTTTAAAACCCATTTTGTTAAATTTGAACATATATTCATGAAAAAGGCTTTTGGGGTAAAGTTTCTAATTCTTTTTTGATTACCCATTTTTAAAAAGTTTGCTTCATTTGCAGGAATGGGAGAGCAATTGAAATGAAATTGTAAACCAACAAAAGTCAGAATATATTGTAGATATGTACAAAACCTACCAGTTTACAACCTGCAAAAGCTTCCGTTCAAAAAGGAAGGCAACCTGCCACACACTGCAGAAGCAATCCATTTTGATAAAATGCATGTCTTTGTGAATCATAAGCAGACTTTCCACAAAACTGTCTCTCTTTTTCTCCTGATTCCCTGCAGACGTGTGCAATTTTCACTGCCTGTCAGTTTATCAAAAAGACCAGAGCATCAAATTTCAGCTCTGGATTGTCAGGTCTGATCCCTATTTCCTTTCAAATTCCAAAATACTGACACATTGATTGGAGTTCATAGTGTCAGACAACAGCACTTAAGAGACATTTTTGCTAAAATATAGCTTCTGATCTATCTTTTATGTTGGGTTGGAGTTTTTTTCTGTTCCTTTTGCAGCCTCAAGAGTATTGATCTGGGACTCATTTATATATGATTTTCACCAAGTAGAAAGCAATTCGCTCAAACAAAACAGTTCTTTTGTATAACCTTTTAAAAGGGGGCCCATCAGAGGGGATTGATCTAGCTTATTTAGCTTGCCAGGACATCCCCCTCACACTTCCATGAATTGCCTGGATTTTTAAGTTCCCAAATGCAAGTAAAAAAGATCTATAACAAGTGCTCACAGCTACACAGTGCTCAGTGTATTGCAAAGTTCTGGCGTCTTAACAACATGTAAAAGTTGTGACCCCTAGCAACAAACATTTTTATATACACACACACAGAGAAAAACACTGAATATTATATGTAAGGCATCTTTAGCACATACATTATCAGAGCAGATTTTCTCCATCAGATAGTATCTAGGAATAATGCCTCAACAGAGTGCATTGATTCTGACACAGGGTTCTCTCTAAAGTGTGGATCTCTGAGGCACTCAAAGAGTCATCCTGTCTCCTCAACAGCTGCCTCTCCCCACTGGAGACTGTGAGACTGTGCTGGACACTGCCCACACCTGTAATTCTGAGGCAGTAGCAGCATTTGGGGTACTGCAGTAGCTCCACAAATTGCATAACAATGGATTTGAAGCACTCTAATTCACGTGTACACTGTAATTTAATGTAAATGGTTAATTTGATTCTCCCTCAAGTGTGGAAGTCAGAGAATGCTGCAGTGTTTCTCCAATTACGCTAAGTAAGCTCACTTTTTTCCCAAAAATGCACAGTGAGGGGGGTTTATTTCCTCCCTCCCCCACCAGTATATTTAGTGATTTGTGCAGATTGTATGTATTTGGTTGTGATGCAGATGTATGTCTTTTGGTTGTGATGCAATAAAAGGTTTGTTTCTGTCTTCCCCTTCAGAGAACACACTTTCCCTTTTTCTTATGTTTTTCATATTTAAACCAAGAACCCTCCGAGGGTAATCCTTCTATATAAATATACATGTGTGTTTTTTTAAAAGTGTGTGTATATGTATATATGCACATACACAAATATTTTGATACAATATCACCTTTTTCTGGGATGGCCATAGAGGGAGCACAAAATGAAATACCTGCTCCATCATACTCTCAAATACTCTCAACAACTTTCAGGGACAAAAATCATCAGGGCTATTGTTAAACTGTGGTCACATGTGGGAGAAAGATGGACAGAGTAACACTGTTTGTACTCACTGGATGAAAACTTGCAGAAGCTTCTCCATAATGTTTGAAAGAAATGAGGAGTAAGAGTAAATGGGAAATTTTACAGAGTTTGAACTGGGATTAAAGGTTCAATGGATAAGCAATCCTTAGAACTTCCACATGAAATGAAACCTAAAATATATAAAATAGAACGAAGAAATTCTTAAAGCAAAAATTTACTTATCTAAAATTCTTTGCAAGATATCTACCCTCTTCAAAAATGTTACATGAAAAGTTACATGAACTTTATCACATTCATTCTTAAACCTTTTCATATCTGAGCTGTGATACAAAAAGATTTTGCACTATCCTTATAATTAATTTTCTATTCATGTTAATTTCAGCGAGCTTCAAAACATGTATGTTATTTAAAAAAAAAATACTAGGGGGACATTCAGGGTGGGGGAGGAGAAAACAAGACAACATTTTATCTGTTCTAACTGGTAAAATCCTAAATTTCCAAAAGCAGAAATGCTTTTGTCAAGCACCTGTACACAGAATGGAGAAAGACACTCCATAGGCAGCTCAGACACATCACGCAGCCGAGGGAAAAGATGTATAATTAACTGAAGAGGAGCCTAAGAAGTTGTGCTGGCAGCACACAGCGCTGGTGGGAGCCGGCCCCGCGCGGGCGCGCTGCAGCGCGAGCACAGATTTCCTTCTGCGGGAACTGACCTACATTCATCGCACGAGCTGGAGCCCCTGTCTGCTCCTCTCAGCTAAAGGGATCTGTTCTAAGGCTTCCAGATAGCACTGGTTATATCCAGAAAAGCCATGTACAGAACAATGAAACCATGAAAAGTGAATATCTAATTACAAGGATACATGAAACATTTCTTGTTAATACACTGTATTTGTTTATTGTGTACTCATTATAGCACACACATATACAGCTACATATACTAGCTAAAAGAGCTGGTTTTCATTTTGAGGAGTAAAGGAAATTGTAAAACCTATAATTGCTAGAGGAAATCCTTTTTTTTTTTTTTTTTGGTATGCTCTTTGTTTTAAAGGATTTAAAATACTTTGCTTCTATGTGAATATGGAATTGAAGGATAAACAGATGAGTGACAACAAAGAATATGTGCTGTGATGTTCTCCCTTTATTACAGAACCCTGTCTTTATGCAAGTAAATGAGTACTTTACCAAAAAGGTAAAAATGCCTTTGGCTAAATGAAGGATTGGTTATGAAGTTTTCAACATAATTATTTTGATCCATTAGCACCTGAAGGCCAAGCCAAGATCAGTGTAGAAGTCTTGTTGACAAATCATTTACAATTTAGTTAATTAATACCAAAAGAAAACCAAGGCACCGAGAAGTTGAGTGACTTGCTAAGGGTCATAAAGTAGTGCAACAGCAGAAGCAATAAAAGAGTCCTAGTTGACTTTCAGCCCACTTCCCTTCCCACTGTGCCTTTCACCCTGCAACACACAAGGCCCAATTTTCTCCATGTGTTACTTACTCTGTCAGATAAAAGTATAAACTGGTAAAAACAACATGGAATTCTTTCTACTGGAATTAACTGGCATTGGCATTTCATTTCTGAGAGGATTCCATCATTTATCTTTCATAGAGTGAAAAGGAATTCCTTGTTACTTAACCCACAAAAACAAAACCAAATTAAAAACAAAAACCAAAACCAAATATTTCCGAAGATCTAAAATATTTCCAATGTGTTCTAAAGAGAAATTGAGCAGAAAGCTACCCTTCACAGTTTCTTAATTTTTCATGTCAGTTCTTCTACAATCAGAACCTCATTACTGCTAATTTTGAGAGAAGCAGGTATGGGAAAGCTATGAAAACTCTCAAACTATGAATGTCCTCAAATGCAGAAGACTTCTGTCAGCATGGATACACATCTGTGGGTTGGGATGCGAGATCTTTGCAAAGGCATAAAGCAACTTAGTGTAAGCTGGTCAAGAAGTCAGATACTTTTATTTTTAGGGAGATGAATCAACATATGACTCGAATGTTGTGCAGAAACAAAACACACGAAGTAAAACATGCCCTCAACTCCCTTGGAATCACCATGGTGAGACAGAGCTCTTTCTTTCCTCATCAGCTCTCATGAATTGCTGTTTATGTGCAGGCCTTCTATGCCATCTATGAAGCACTTACACAGTGAAGTGCTGGACTCAGTATCCACTGGCAGACCCCCTTTTGTTCCCTGTCTGTCCTCCAGTGCAGAGACAATTTTTCAGATCTGTTTCTAGTAAGGTCATGGTAAGGCTGACCCAACTTCAGTCAGACTCAGGTTTTGCCTATACAACTCTAAGTAGTGCAAGACTAAATCCACCTGTAAGACAGGTTTCTGTACAAACCAAGCCATGCTCAGAGCAGAGCAGGCAGCAGTGCTGTCAGCTGCCCATGGAACCTGGCAATCAGCTGGCAGTGATGCCTCACTGGAATGGCCAGTGAGCTGGGCAAATGGGCACAGTGCCACACCAACAGATGGGCAGGGGTCTCAGGCAGCCAAGAGACCGTGTGTGTGTGTCAAGTGAGGGTACTTAGGGCAGGATTCCCAGGGCTATCCAGCCTAAGCCTGCACTTCGACAAAGGAACGCGCCATTGCTAATCCAGCTCAGGGCTGGATTAAGAAGGAAGGAAAAAGAACAGCTTCTATCACACTTGGGACTCAGGATGGCCGGGTGGCTGGAAAAGAGAAAATCCTATTGCTGCATTTTCTTTTGTCTTTTTCCAACACTCACATGGGAAACTACGTCCTGAGCGGATAGGATATGAAAATCTTAGTCTTCAACTAAGAAAGAGCTTTACTTCCTCTTTTTAATATACATACATATAAGGAATATTCCTCTTGCCAACCCCCTTATTCATGTGAGCAAGAATGTGAAGTGCCAGTAATCATTTCTCTTTTTCTGCTGTACTTTGGTTATGCAATATTGGGGATAACTGCTATGCAAAACATACGCCACACATTCCACTTACGTGCCACTTACTCGATTTTTCCAGTCCCTGCATGGAACTAGTGTGAGCTATTGCAAGGCAGAGGTGTGGAGCAAAATCTCCATTGATGTCAAAACCTAAATTGAGTTAGAAGTGAACATTTTGGGTCCAACCCTATGCTATTTTAAGCTCAAAGTAAATCACAAAACAATCAATAGGATCACAGAGGGTCAAGTGAGGGCTGGATGTGTAGCTTTAGAAACTACAGTACAGAAGTGATTACCTACATTTAATGTGATGTTAACGCATGCATAAGCCTTCTGAAAATAATACTGTAAACAACCAAATATTCAATAATCAGGACTAGTTATACTTAGATGACAGCATTTAGTACTTCTAGGTCATTCAGGATCACAGACTTTAAATAATTTCCATTACACTTCTAAGAGGCAAGAGGTATTATCACCATACTATACGTAAAGAACTGACAGCACAAGCAGCTTTAAGGAGTTGCTTACTTTGGATGAAACAAGTGGCAGTGGTGATGGATTTACAAGGAAGTTTCTGGTTCCTAATTTTGTGACCAAACCACTAGATTTTAGCTAAGATTTTAGGGCCAGAAGAAGTAATTTTTGCTAGGACTGCTAGGATTGTAGCTAATACAATGTATGCTTTAAAGAAAAAGCAGTAAATCTGAAAGTTAAAAAAAACCAAGAGGATTTGATTCACAATGGCATTTGCAGGAATGTTGCACAGAGGAATAGGAAGCAGAACAGAAAGGGACTGCACATCATTTGCAGACCTTTGCAGTCCTTTCTATTCAGAAACTCAACAAACAGGCTGTATTTGAGCTGCAATCTTTTTTTTTTTTGTGAACGATACTGATAGTTCAGTACAGCTACAACTAGGCTTCTGTACCTTGGCTCTCATATTCCAATATTTACATCATGGTGATTAGTTACAATTTCCAATGGTATACCAAGGGAATATTTTCTATTTTTATCACACCTGAATTTTTTTCATCAGTGCCAGTCATTCTGCAGAACCAGGAAAAATATCATGCAGAACTAACAGAATGCCAGCATTTAACACAAGAACAACCCCATCCTCTTTAAACATGGGTTGATGAGCTGGGGAATACAGAATGCTTTTGGATTTGCCTGTCTGTAAGTGGTTCTGTGAAGAGAACATAACAACATAAGCTTTGTGAAGCTCTCAAAAATGAGAAAAGCATGTTGTGCTGTATCTCATTTCTATGTAAAATTAATGAAAATAAAGCAATGCACTTCCCATGCATAATGAATAACCATGCCAAACTGTATCAACTTTTTCAGACTTTCCCTCTAGAGGGCTTTTAAATGAGGTCAACAGCAAACATATCTTTACATTTGATCTGAGTGGGAGCAGCACACAGTAACAGTGCTTGGCCATGCAAAGTGCAGTAACAAGCTCTTCTAATTCTGGTGATGAAAAATAGAATACTAAATACTACCCTTGTATTTGTACCAGATATGGATTTCACAGATTCAGTTATGCAGAGAAGACAGGAGTGTGAGTAGAGCTACACAGTGCCCATTAACAATGCTGAAAAGATCAATGCCAGCTAAGCACAAGAATGACAACCCCATATGTCAGATTCAGTGGGACCAACAGCACGTGCCTGCTGAGGGTGAATATTATTCCTTAGAGAAGTTTCAAAGAATCAGGCAAAATGCTCCCTTTCTACCTCAGAAACTGATAATTATGATCCTATCTTAACAGAAAGCTGCACCAGTATGGTCACAATAAGGAAAAGGCAGCACTAATTAAGTAAAACTACAACAGCTCATGTTCAGTTTTCCTGGTTGGAAGCTGACCAGATCTGCACAGCTCAATTCAATATTGTACATTTTTTTCCTGGTCCATGCAAAGACACTATTTCTTGTCCACGACAGAACACATTTTGGAAGTACAATAATATACAGCAAATGTGTTGCATAACTCAGACTCTTTCGTCCTGTGCTTAAAATAAATCAACTACTGTTTTATTGCTTTTATAAGTGTGTTTTTATTATAGAAGAGAAAAATTCCATTAAAGAAATTACTGGTAGTGTTCTGGAGATCTCTCTTAGCCCTGGCATCTCCTGCTTGATTTCTCACTAACTCTGTTAATCCCTTTTTATGCCCAGCAGCCTCACATTGGTATGTCTCAGGGAAGTGACAGACACAGTAGTACTGGGGATCCTTCCCAGACACTCCCAGGATCTGTCTCCTCTGCACTGCCTTTCCCAGGCTGTTTCACAGCCTCCATTCAGGACTTCCTGAGGCATCTTTGCTCCTGAGAGGCTGCAATGTAGTGGCCATGGACGAAGCAGCAACGCAGCAGCTGCAGGCTTGCCGTGCACGGGTAAATTCAGCACATGCCACATTCCCTTCCCCAAAGCAAGATCACAGCGGAGCAGGCAAGGCTGGAGTCCCAGGCCGAGCAGCTCCCTCTCCTGGAAGGATGCTCTGTCTTCTTGGCCAAGGAATGACATCTCACCCGGCCACTTGGGAGAGGGCAACTTGTGTGAGGGAGCTGTACACAAGAGTCTGCTGCAGGTGTTTTATTAACAGAACTAACCTAATTAAGAACCACTCTTCTATATACCAGTGGGGCTAGAATTTGAAGACAACATCCATGTCTAAAATTTTCAATATTAAGGGTTAATTTTTTTTTTTTTTTTTGGGGGGGGGGTGGTGGTTGTTTTTTTTTTTTTGCTAGTTGTATTACTATTATTTTAATTACCATTAAATATATTTTCAGCAAAACTTACAATATCTGATTTCCACTGAAACCACACTGTCCTAGGAACTGTGAAATATACTCCAAGTCTCTTGTCCTGGAGATCTTGTAATCTGTATAGACTGTTTTATTTTGTTTTTTAAATGGAGGACATAATCACTGACAGAGTGGTCTCATAGGCAGTCCCACTAAAAATGTCAGGAATCAAATCCACATCTCCAAAGTGTTAATCTAATATTTTAAAAGCAAGGCAATTACTTTTATAGGTATATTAAAGCTTTTTTATTATTGTTATAATTTGAAATATTTCCCTTTTCCAAATCTTCTCTGCCTCTAAAACTTTAACTGGGGAGTGGGAATGCTTTTATTTAACTGGCAATTATCCACGATTTTTCATTAATGAGTACATTCCGTGAAGTTCAAAGCAAAAAGGCTACACTTCATAAATTCATTCTTTCTTTTTGTATTCTATGCAGAGGCACTGTTGGAGTGTTTCTCTGCAGCCCCTTTTGCACCACTCACAGGACAAATCAAACCAGGCATCAGGATTCCAGAGCTGGGCCACTAAAACTTTAAAGACATCTTGATTACAAACACAGATATTGTTGTTTGCTTCTCAACAGAAGCACCCATAAACCATAAATCACTTCACAGTTACCTCTTAGCAAGAATTAATCTCCACTTAAAATGGCAATAAAAAGGAAGAGGCACCATTTCTCCCCTGAAATGCTGAATCCTGGAATGGGAGCCTCACAGATCTTGTCAAACTTCTTTTTTCTTTTGCATTTGCTCACATAATTTAAGACTTGTTGGGGAAAAATTGCTTATTATATTTGAAATACAGAGTCTTCTTAAAATTATGAGAAAAACCTAATAAGTCCAAACATAAAAAAGCTTCTTCTTTCAACCCAGCTCTTGTCACACTGCATCTATTCAGCCAGACAATTCACAGCCATGATGGTGGGAACACATTTTTATGTTGATCTTCAAAGTGATTATTCAAAATGGGTGTTTCAACTTCCACCTCTCATTGAATTGAGAACTTGGAATGTATTTAAGTTGTTTCTGGTGTACAACTTGTTAAATACATTTATTTGTATAGTAAATTCTAATGTACTCAGGCCTGCCATTAAAAGCAAAGAGAATCCTCAGAACAATTACAGCTCAGGAATGTGAACTGCAAAGCTATACCCACCCTGTTCTGATATTCTTCTCATCTGTATGTCAGCATTTCTCCCCAGGATGAGTCAATGCAGTTGATTTTGTCATTTTCTTTATACATGTTATTTAAAATAAAAGTTACTAAGTAATGATACTTCAGTTGCACTAAAGTGGCAGAAAGGAATTTGGAAGAAAAAAGACATCCTAAAGTTCCTGGAGAAGAAGCTGCAACTAGGCAAATTGTTCACAATCTCAGCAGTCTGGATGGAATTTAGGGAATTTGGGTTAAGCCCCCAAAGTGAGCAGAACCTACTGGGAAGGTGGAGTGGCTAGGCTAAGTGATCACTAATTTGGGCTCTCTAAGGTAATTTACATTATAGTAATTAAAGTTTAGATTCCCTTGCTGTTCTATTTACGAACTCCATTAACCTATGACCTTTCTCTGAAGTTTACACCCAACTGCTTTTTTTTCCTGAGCAAAAGAAAAGCAGTTCCTATGGAAGTTATTTCTCATAATAATTAATTGTATTTAGGGCCCAATACACACTTTAAGACAATCCAGCTGCAATGTTGTGCTGTGTAATTATACTACACATCCATCTTTTTGATCCTTCAGATGAACCATTGCTAATACTCTTGGTTTTGTTTGCCTTGATTTTGCTTTCAGTACAGCCTGCCATATGCTTTTCATTTAGTTGAATTCAAAATGATGGGTAAAATTCTGCTGCAAATTACAGAGATGCAAACAAAGAACATGCTTTGACCCTACATTCTCATTTGCCTGTTGCTAACCCATATTTAATGACATTTTAATAAGCAAGGCCAATAACTTTTATGACACATTACATAGCAAGAATTAAAAAAAAAAATAAAAATCTGTAGCTCTGTATTGCAGCTGTAAAAATATGGTATCTGCTTCTCTGAACAGGTATGACCACATATCCTCACATATCCCAGTCTGTGAGTCACAAACCAGCTCATTCTAATCCACAGCTGAAAGGCTCTGAAATAAATGTCAGTTTCTTGCTGTGTCTTAATATTTGTCTCACACTCTTCCAGCATGTTGTGATTTGGAGAGTGCTGCTTCTGGATGATGGACCTTGAGAGCTGAGGGCAGTTGTTCCCATCCAGAGGCTCATCCTGTGCAATACAATGGCTTAAGAACATGGAGTAGAATAAGGGGCCTACTTAGTGGTGTGGGGAAAATCCTCTCCCAAGAAGGGAAGGGAGTTCATCTGAGACTTTCTGCTTTGGGGGGCTGAAAATGGGCAACATGGATGGAGATTTGTGGAGAAAGCGGCACGTGCTGGGCTACAGAAAGAGCACACTGCTTCTCCCAACAGGGGGAAAGAATGCACAGAGAGAATTAAAGATTGTGTTGGGCACCAGCGAATAAAATAACATCACAAACATCAGTAAACAACAAAGCTCCAGAGTTGGTCTCAATTTTCAGAAGACCAGGCCTCAGGAATCTACTGCCCTTCTACTGGACCAGCCCTTGAGAGGCAGCTGCACCAGGCATTGACAGCTACATCTATAGATTAATACACTTATATGTAGCTAATGTGAGGAGCGGAGATATGTGCACATTCACAGAAACACTGCCTTTCTGCTGTGGGAGGTATGAAGGCATATCTTATGCTAGGCTCCAGAATTATATTCATATAGATATCTCATAGATTTTTTCCAGAAATAACCTATGACAAGATCTCTATATAAAATAAAGTTTTAATTAAAAAATGGATTTCCCAATACCACGAGCCAACTATCCTTCAAGTTCACATTTTCCCTGAGAACCTGGATATGTTTTTTTCAATTTACATCACTAAAAATACACAGCATGTTCATTTGTAACATTGATACAAAGACATGACCATCTGCCATCCTCAAGACACCTACAAGAGATTGGTGTTTTTCTAACTAATTTTGGATATGATATAGTCGTATCACTTTTAATGTCTCTGGGAAGAGACATCAAGAGCTGAGACACCAGAATTTGAAACAAGTAGCCTGCACTTATTCCTTTAATATATTAGAAATTCTGTCTCTTCCAAATTGCAAGTAAATTTTGAGTTAGTGCAATAGATTATGTTAATCAGATCATCAAGTTGTCATGCTGTTAGTCCTGTTCTACCAGTAAAATGTTAAAGGATGCAATGCTATTCACAAACAGAGATACATTTTCAACCAAAAACATGAGTTAATTGAATTCCACCAAAATTACTGTCCCTAGTCAATCTGAATACAGTTTCTTATCCACATTTGCTCACCAATATGTAAATAGGGTGAGTGATGTCTGAGAGCATCTTATTTAAATGCTGATTAAATAATAATCATTCCCAATAATTTCCCAGGATGTAGATGCCACTGCTTGGGATTGGTTTAAGATTACTATCAGTGAAAGTGCAAGAGTTTGTTTAATTAAAGTTATTTCAAATTATGATTAAAGCACTTTTATTTTGACTAATGTGTATATATCATAACCCATGATATATGTGGTCTTCTATCTGTTGTTCTAATCTATTAAAGGGTTTGTATTCACAGAGGACAGATACTGTGAGTGTTTTGCAGGAAAGATAAAGATAAAATGCACATCCTGAAGTAAGAAGCCAAAGGGATCTTATGTGAAATCCAAAGAGGAAAACTTATAACACATGTTCAGAGGCATGGGAGAGAAATGCATTTGTGATAAACTCAATCTATACCAAACAAGCTATACCTTAGGCTAACCTTTTCTCCTGACTAAAGCAAAGGCATTGCTGATAGCAGAATAAAAACTGTCTCCACATAGGATTTGAAACAATACAGAACTTTCAATTTTCAAATAACTCTTGCTAATTTTCTCACATAAAGACATGACAAAATTCATTGGACAAGAATACTGGACATTCACTGGACACTCCTGTATAACTTTTAAACTCCTGTATAACTTTCAAACTTGCATATTAGTCTTAGACACATTCCAGAAAAACCCAGAATGATGTAAGACATAATTTCTAGTTTTCCAGAGTTTTGCTAAAACTAACAAACTAATTGCATTTTTTGCTTAAGTTTATTTTAAAAAGCATATTTTCTATACTTTACATGAATAGAAATTACATTTTTAGTGTTGTGCAAGCATTTAACTTTTGATTAGAAAACAGAAGTTGCAAATCCATTAGGTAAATAATTAATCTGTAAATTACTGAACTAGCTTAGTCACCTCTTTACCAAACAAATGCACTAGCAATAATTTTCGACATTTCACCTGAGAAGAAAAGGGGCTTTTTATTTTTTTTTTTTTCACTCTGATCAAAAGCCCACGGAAGAACTTAATTTCCTGGCCCAGGAGAAGGTAACATGGTAGTAGTCTCCAGTGTCCAGTGTTAGCAGAGCTGAGCCTCCACCCACTGTGTCCCCTTCCCCTCACCTAGGAGCACCAAGTCCTATAATAGCTATGGATGTGTAGTACATATATATTTTATACACATATATCTAGTTCACATGCATTATCACAGAAGAACACAGCTAAACTGCAAACATTTTCTTAAAAGCATTTCTATTGTGTTCCCTCTTCACAGGCTGTTATGCCATTTTAATTTTTATTAATAATATGAAAATCCTAACACATTTGGGGTTGCAGTTTACAAGCAGCAAAACTTTCAGCAAGAACAGTGTAAGCCATGTCCCGGTGCTGGCTGAGGCTACAGAAACATTTACTGTGTAGATTCTGGAGTATTTTAAAATGATTCCACAATCTGAATCCATTCTTAAAGATGTTTCCAAAATGTGTATAAATCACATCAGTCCCCCTGGGCAGCAGAAAACCTATCTTTTTTCTCTGCTTGGTTTCAGACTGTGCATACTGTGTGGTATCATTATTAGATATCAAGAACAAGTGTGATTTTCTTCCTTGGTGTGAAAAGAACATACAATCACTTAGTCTCCAAACCTACAACATAGGCTAGAGCAGGCACCTTTGTGTTAGGGTAGCTTCAAATCTATCATTTCCATTCATTCCCTGCTGGCATTGCTATTTCTTATCTCCTCTCTACTCCCCCAGTCACATATGAGAGGGTACTAGAAAAATAAATAAATGAGTGGGACAAATGAATGGAGCATTCCTCACTTTAAAAAGACATGCTATCTAAACCCCAAAACTAAACCTAGTCCCCAATATTTCAGAAACCACCTGCTAATGTCCACTACAATGTGTTTTTTCACCATACCCAAATCAACAAAGCTTTGTAGTAACTATATCCCTGACCAAGGCTTTAGTGATGACCATTCTGTCAAACATACTACAGACAGCACAGAAGAGTTACTATTTTCTCTGTTTTTTCATTTATAGTCTTGCTAGTTGCAAGAAAAAAATTATGCAAAATGCCACCCTAAATTCATCTCTTGATTTAGCACCATGTTTTTAGCAGAGCTACAGATTGACTCAGAATACTTTAAGGATAAATCTTGTCATAAATACCATGTATGAAAACTTCTCCCCCCTCGTTTATCTGCTCTCCTGAGAGAGTAGTTAAGATATTTTTATATTCAATATGAAAACTTTTAACTGATGTCAATCAGTGTGGTTGTTGACATCAAAACAGTTAACAAATCAGTGGGTAGTTACTAATAACATGTACATCTGAGCTAGTAGCTGAATCTAAAGCACAACACCAATCCCACTGGTTCTAGGATGTTTCCCACCTGGCTGAGCCCCACGTGCAGCGTTCACTGCAGGGTGCTGTGTGTGGCATCTGACCCTTTCCACTGCAGAGCCAGACACTGAGGGATAATAAAACAACAGATCTACAAATGTCTCATTCTGCATTCAAATGACAGTCCAAGAGATGAGAGCTGGCATAATCTCATCCTATTAATTTTACCTAACAGGTTACCCTTAAAAGTGTCTCAAAATCACTTGATGCAGTAAGATCTTGAAATCTGAAGACCATGTGCCCTATTTCTCTATAGCTAATTAGTCCACACATCCTGCAAAGCAAAAATATAATTGTCTCTGTGTGTAAAGCTATCTGGGGGGAGCCAGTGTATTTGCATGCTAATATAAGGGACTGTTTTTAAAGATAGACCCCTCCATTACAAATGGGATATCAGAAAGGTGCCAATTATGAAGAAGGGGTGTACTGCATTATAAACCAACTGCCTTGTGCAACTAACTAATTGCTCTACATGCTGTACAACCCAAAAATATAATTGACCCTGTCTGTAAAGCTATTTTTGGGAACAATAAATCATTAGCATGCCAAAACCAAGTGCCAGTTACAAAGCAGGGAGTATGACCACTGTGACCATCTGCCTCCTAGATGAGTGAGCTACACTTTTCTTTGGGGGGGGGAGAGAAAAAGACCCCCCCCACCAATCCTCTCTTTCTTACTGCTGTCCAAAATACAAACAGGGCTTATGGGATTTTATGTATAGGGCATTTGCAGTACTCTGCAGTAGAGGAATATCTTTCAAAGGAGTCTTCTGTTCAGACTGGAATCCTGATGGGAAGGATCCCTGTCAATGGGAGTACTGTGTCTTTGAATACTGTTTTGGGTTGGCAGTGATTCTCTCCTAGGGATGTCCCTTATTTCCACCTGGAGCATGGGTTCCACTCAAATATGTGCAGGAAGTCCCTTAGTCAGGCAACAGGCTTAACTTTTTCCA
>VYZP01070695.1:3052-39347 GCA_013400635.1 Hypocryptadius cinnamomeus
ATAAAAATGAAACTCACATATTAGAGAAAAACAGCCTGGTCACGTTTCACTATAGTAAAGCCAGAGTTATGTGAAAGTCAAAACTAAAACTGTTATAAAGACATGAAGAAAACTGTCTTTTGATCAATTTTTCCATTATAATTCTGAGTTATTCAAGTTGCATAATAAAGGCCAAATACCAAAGCATCCCAATTAACACTGTAACATTTTTTTTTATTGCAATTAGGCATTCTATTTCTGAAATAGAAGGTGCGTACATCTTTCTTTTTTCATTTTCTCCCAAAATGATCAGTCTGAGGCTACAGCATCAAACCTATTATAAATTGTCTGCAAGTAGCAGGGCTATCCTGAAAAAAGAGTATGAAAATAATTGTCTCTGAAATTTATTTCTCTGATTTCCTTTTGCTCTGGGCAGATAGTAAGTTTGCTGTGACCTCTAGTGGCACAAATTATGATGTTGGTTTAGCTGTGTTTGTTTTGTGACTTGGGTCAGAGGGGCATTGTGTCTCAACTCCACTGTCTCTCCCTTTCCTGTTGACTGCAGTGTGTGGATAGCAGCCACTCTTTTATGCACCCTGTTCACGAGGTGTAAAGAATTCAGCCTCTACCCAGGTTACTTTGAGGGCACGTAAAATGAATGACAGAAGAAATGCTAAGAATTGTGTTGCAGCTAATGAGACAGTGTACATGTTCACAACACTGACACACCAATGTCTGTTTTTAATGTCATTGTCAGAGCAATGCACTTTTCAGTAGCGGTGAAGACAAAAAGTATTAGCTACAATGAAGACATGAAAGCAATAAAAGTGCAGTAAGACTCTTCAGTATTGCCTGCAAGATTATAAAACTTTACTTCTAGGACTAAGTCCAAATATATCATAACTCTGACAGCGTTAGCTATGACAAGCCATCGGAATACATGAGAAAAATTGGAACACTCTTTCCTGACATGTAAATAAAAAGGGTTCCTGCAGGAATACCTTCTGATCCACTAGTGCAATGTAATAACAATTCTTTACTAAGGAAAAATGTTCTTATTTAAATTTAATTTGCAGGACATGAACAAAATTTTAAGAGACAATTCTTTGGTTTGAGGAAGGAAGCTTAAAAATATCAATTCACTGCAGGACTGAAGAATCAGCAGTTATTGTTGAATATTGACTACTTGGTGGATGAGGAATTGGTTGGATGGTCTCATTCAGGGCATAGTGGTCAATGTGGAATGTCCCAATGTACATCAGTGACAGGTGGTGTCTGTACTGGGACTGGAACAGATGATGCCTTCATCAGTGGCATTGGCAGTGGGATACAGCACAGCCTGTTTGCAGATGACACCAAGCTGAGTGCTGCAGGTAACAAGCCTGAAGGATGGAATGCCATCCAGAAGGACCTGGACAAGCTTGAGAAGTGGGCACATGGGAATCTCTTGAGGTTTATCAATGTGCTGCTCCTGGGTCTATCCCAGGATAATCCCTGGTATCAGTAGGGGCTGGGGGATGAAGAAATGAAAAGTAGCCCTGCCAAGAAGAACTTAAGGATGAAAATGGAGGAGAGAGTGGTCATGACTTGGCAATGTGCACTCACAGCCCAGAAAGCCAAAAGTGTCCTGGGCTGCATCCAAAGCAGAGTGGCCAGCAGGGCCAGGGAGGGGATTCTGCCCCTCTGCTCTGTTCTGGTGAGACCCTGCCTGCAGTGCTGCATCCAGTTCTGGGGGCCCCAGCATTGGAAGGACATGGACCTACCTGAGCTCTTCCAGAGGATGGCTGTAAAAACAATCAGGAGGCTGAAGCACCTCTCCTACTAGGAAATGTTAAGAGAATTGGGATTGTGCAGCCTTGAGAAGGCTTCAGTGTGACCTAATTGCACCCCTTCAGTACTTAAAGGGGGCCTATAAGAAAGACTGGGACAGACATTTTAGCAGGGCCCGTTGTGACAGCACTAGAGGCAATAGTTTTGAACTAAAAGATAGGTTAGATACAAGGAAGTTTTTTTACAGAGAGAGTGTTAAAACACTGGAACACTTTGCACAGAGAAATAGTGGATGCCCTGCCCCAGATCATTGCAGGGCAGTTGGACTAGATAACTTTTAAGATTCTCTTTCCACCCAGACTATTCTAGGATTCTATGATTTTTAAAACCATTCATGCATATAACTCAGAATTTTAAAAGACCATTCAAATTTACTGATTTACATTAGTGACCTTTCCATTTTTTCCTTGCTATATCAAACACTTTCAGATGTCTATGACTTCCATAATGCCATTGTTTAATTGCATTTTTACCTTTTTTTAAAATCAGGAGTTTCATGTTACTCAATTTTATGCACCTTACTGAAGCACCGAGACTTTGCAGGCTCCCCAAACAGACAGTTAAAAAAGGTTAGTCTTATCTATAAAATTATATGGAGCAAAACTCTGAAACTGCTCTTCTGAGTAACTTCTCTTAGCTGTCTGCTGTGGTAAATATTTCAGCTTGAGGTTTCTCTACATGTGTTTATTCTTCTTGCAAATATTTACAATGAAACAGATTTTGTGGGACAAAATCCTATGGTAACAATTATTACCTTTTTTGGTAAGAGTAAGGTCCCATTTCTATCAGCTTCAGAAGCAGCTCAATTTAATAAGGATTGGCAGATTTTAAAGTCTCTTGTGATGCCATCATTCCAGGAATTTTTTTTCTTAAAATTTGAGTTTAAGAAAATTTTATCTGAGAATAAGGCATTCTTCTGAAGAATTTTTTTTTCACATCCAGTGTCAGAATTAGTTCCAGGGGAGATGAGGATTTTTACTATGTCTGAAAAATAAAGCATTGTGTTTTTAAAAGATGTACAACTAAAATACTTGGATGAACTTTGGTATCATATTAGGTATTTTATAATATAAAGGAAGAGATGAACCTTATACAAAACCACTGTTGGTTACAGTTAGTTATACTATAAAAATGAATGAAATTAATAAACCCATTTCCACTGTTGACAATTACAGAAAACCAGTGTATTCCAATAGCATTTAATATACAATTATCAAGAAACTGAGTATCTTTGGAATTTTAGACTATAAAAGCAGGAGCAATTATTAATTATAAATTCATCTAAATCAGATATTTGGTCTTGAGACACAGATAGACTTTTCAAAATGTCCCATTCTGACACCTATGATAACTGCAATCTCTCTTCCAACAAATTCTTCCTGGGGTTTTTCTGTTTGGTTTTTTTTTTGGGTTTTTTTTTTAATTTTTTTTAATAAATGGTCACTGAATTTTGGAGCAAGACTTTGCAAAGCTGATAGATATCGGCTCTGTGAATCTGCATTGTGAGTCAGCTGGCTGTCCCTGCTGTGATTGGAAAAGCTCTCTGCAGCTGAGGAACAAACCTCCCGAGCGGCCGCCAGCGGCGTGACAAGGCTGCCTCACTCGTCGTTCAGAGCCTGCCCGCAAGACAAGTCCTCACCCCCACCCCCTTCCTCCAGCACTTGCTTTCAGTGACAGTGAAAGATGCAGTGTGGCTTCTCACACGTTTACTGGATGATTTATATATTCTGTTAACACTTCATCTGGGTCACCAAAGGAGTGAGGATGCTAAGATGAAGGTCCAGCAACATAACAAACACATTTTTCTTACTGCTACATCATGTTGTAGACTGTCACTTGTAGAAGTATTTGAACTTTTCCAGTACTCTGCTTTCTCCTCAACTTCCCTTGACTCTTAGCAGCAACCAAAAACTGTTCAGCTCTAGGCTGAACAGAAATATCAACACATTGCTGCATTTTTTCCATCTCTATATGATTTTATAGGTTAATAATTGCTTTGTTTCTCATGTCATTTCCTTGAGTCCAATATAATCTGAGAGTAACTGATAAACATGCACATTTCTTCCGCTTTTATACGTGCTGATAGCTCAATTTTATTACCTGCTACCTAGTTTCCACATTGCTGCCAACATATTTGGGTTTTTTCCTGTTCAGTTTCTTTATTCCAGACTTCATTCACGGTGAAGCAAAAAAATCTATCTCTTACTACAGAACACAGATAAAAAAACCCATACACAGTTCCTAGCCTAAGAAAATCATAAGGAAGGAAGCTTAGAAAAGCTAAAGAAGACCAAGAAACTTAGCTCTGACTTCATTGAAATTTGTAACAGATGCCCATTGGCATAATAGAAAAGTCTGAAAATTCCTTCTCCATGATACTTTAGCTTTTGAGTAAGAAGTCTAATATTTTCTAGTCTACTAGTAAAAGTGGAAAGAAAAATAATTTCCCTAGTCACAACCTTTAATGTCCATATTCATATCACCAGCTGACTTTTACTACTTGCTTCCAGCTCTTTAAACTCTATGTAACTTTGTAACATATGTGAAAATTTGACCAACAAATTTGTTTGGAGTCCACCCTTTGAGTGACACAATGAGTGTTAATGAATAATAAGGGAAAATTATCAAAAGGGAGCACAATATATTAAATGCATCACCTTCTTTAAATGTTTGTAGAAACATTACTGAAATACTCCAAGTAATGCTAGATTCAATAATATAGTAAAACGCAGAAAATCTCATGACATGATCAGAAAATTTTATGCTGAGTAGTGGAAATGCAAAGTAATTCATCCTAATAGTAAGGATATTGCTAACTATCAAAGATTATCAACCTAAAACATTTCTAGTTGTATTAGTACAATGCCTTCTAGACCAAAAAGAAATCAAGCTTTAATACATTGCAAATATAATCAGCATTTAATGTGCTGTAGCAATTCTGAGTCCTCATGAAAATTTGTAAGTCTGAAAAGGTGATAATTTGAAGTTATTCACCAAAGCAATTATAAAACATTTGCCTAAACTATTCTCTCTGTACTTTTTTCCTCTGCCTTCTCTATGTCATTTTTAAAAGGAAGGACAGAAGACTCAGGTTGCCATTTGAGCACTGATCAATATAATCCATTGTAAAAAAAACTGTAGATAACCAAAATTTCAACTTTAAAAACTGTCAAATTCTTGTAACCTGGGGAAAAATTATGAAAAAAGAAAACAAAACCTAAAACCCCCATAATGCTGGAGGTAACAATGTTGTTGTATTAAACTAAAGGCATTTTTTTCAATTTTAAGCAAAAAAAAAGTGTAATTCAAAGTGTCTGATCTGTCCTGGATTTCTCCTTCGGTCTTGGCTATTTTAGACTGTCTCACCATTTGATGCCTCTCTGGATCAGCAAGAGTTGAGATCTTTCTGTTTTTCCCTTGTATCTTTGTCTCCACCCCACCAGAAAATACTCAGCTAATGAGTTGGAAATTACTTTAAGAATGAAATAGAAAGCACAAGGAAGGTAAAGGATGGAAGCAAGAATGGAAGCAATAATTACAAGTTGATTTTACACAAACCAGAAACAGACATTGTAGTTTTAAAGTGCAGGCCTAGATGCTGATAGTTACCCCTGCAGGAAGGAGGTGCAGAACCTGAACCAAAGTTCTTGGAAGAGGAATAATTGTTTAATACCTCAAGGAGGTGAACCAACTTACCTTTTAGAATTAACTTTTAGGAGCTTACATCTACAGTAAATTAGCATGACAGCTGCCATTGGCAAATGGTTAAGAGGGAGAATTACTAAATTGTTTACAGTGGCAAAATGCCAAGGCAAAATCATTATAGGCAATGCTGTGTAAATGCTGCTAATACACACAAGACAATTTTAAATAGACAGCAGTTTACAAGAGGTTTGATAATTTAAAACAAGTATGCTTCTTCATGCCAAAGCTGAGCAGTTACTTATCTTACAGTAGACGACATGCAATGTTACCGCTCTGTACTACAAATCAGAAGTTAGAGAATTCCCGTGAAAAATGGAAATATTTTCTGTGCTCACAGGGTTTCTCATTTATATGAAAAATAACCTATCTGTGTCAGCTTGCATGAATGGACTGCCAAAATGAAACTCAGTGTTTCCTGAGTATTTCATCTAGATACCTTGAGCCAAGATTACACAGACAGCTATGGTCAAATTGTATTTTCCAACTAGGAAAGAAATAAAAAGAGACTTTAAACAAAAGACAGTTTTTTCTTCCTTTCCCCTGAGTTGTGTATTGGATTGGTGCTTCCCATGATATGCACTAATAAAAAGCTACAGCCAAAAGAAGCACCGAAGTTGTTACTTTTTCCTATGTGTCAAGAAGAAAAGCCAATACATTTTGTTTTCATATAAATGTGGTCTACATCACAATAGGTAACAATAATGTTTAATACTAAATGCCCAGGTTCAATATGACTGACTGATTGCCTATTTAGTACATGAGGTTCCTAAAAACTTCTTTTCCTCTTCAAAATATTCTAAAAAGTCTCTCACTTCAGTCAAGAATCTAAAGCTACAAATATAAATACAACAAAAGAGTGTCCAAATACATTTATATATGCATCAATAGGCACTTGTATGAGATAGTGCAGATTCAACAGCAGCAGAGAATATACGCATACAGCTAAGAATGAGGGTCAGATTTTTAACAAGCTTTTGCGTATACAAAAGAGTGCTATTTTCTCCTTTTAGGATTTACATTTATAGATACATTTTTACATTTATATTTTTATACATTTATACACTTATATTTTTATAAAATAACCTATAGTCTCATAGGTTATTTTAATGGGGAGGCAAAAAAACCTTGTAATGAAACTTTTAGACTTCCTGTCCTTGAATTCCTTCTGTAAAGTCCCAGAAAATGTAAGTTCCCTGTACTTACTGTGAAGCCTTATGACTGCATATGGAGCAAACAATTGAGAATTGTCAGTTCCTGACTGCAGTACAAGGAAAAAGTAATAGAACAACTAATTAGGATAGTATTGCTTCACTACAACTTTTCTCTTGGGAAAACAGCTACTGCAGAATGGCAGCGGAGTCACGGACCTCACATCACCTTGTGTACACTTTTTTTTTTGCAAGCACTGCAAGTACTGTGGATTCAGCTTGCTACCACACCTTCAGTAGTGTAAGCTTTTCTTCTCAATTTCTTAGGTACTAAAGAGCTTAAATACAAAGGACACAGAATCCCTAAATCTCAGCAAAAAAAACACAGACCCATAAATCTATTCTCTTGATTCAGAGATATGTTGCCACCTTTGTTTTTCAGGATTTGACTGTTTAACATTTTTGCCCATCACTGCTATTTTCTGTTAAAAAAAACATATAATGAAAACATTCAAATTTTGTAGTACTAATAGAATATTGGTAATTTATCCAGAATTCTGCTATGAATAATCAAATCTGGAGGAGAAAGCACTCCTATGAGACCTTTACTTTTCCTCTAAAATTAATAAATTTTAATTTTCCTTGAAGTCCTTATTAAAAGACAAATCAAATTATTCTGGGAATCAGGCACTATGCAGAAAAAAACAAAACAAAACAAAAACCCAAATAAAACCCCAGCCAAATCAGGCTTCCATTACATGGTACTTCTATCTCAAAATATCAATTACACGTCTAAGGAGAAAATGCAAAACCAAAAATAAAACAACTTATATGGAGAGAACAGAAGTGTGGAAATGAATAGAAAGTTTAAAAGTTAGAGGATTAAAAGATTTCTCTGAGGAATAGGATGACAGCTTTACAGAACAAGGATATTGCTGTCTACAATGGTATGCAATACACCTTGCATGTGGAACAAATCCTGTTTTTGTCAGACATCACCTAGATCGAATTAAGATTAAGGATGACACATATAGTCATGCAATATTTCTTTTTTCAGGGAAAGACTGTCAGATTAAAACTCTGTGTTGTTAAGTAGATGATAAAGTTCATGCCTGTAAACTCTATTTCACACATTTTTATTTTTTCATAGATACTCTAATTAACAAATATAAGAGGCACAGTCTTGTGTGAAATTTCAAAAGTACTTTGTCTTTTGAAATAATCAAATATATAGGCATTATATGAATCCTCAATACAGGTGTTATCCATGAGTTTCCAAAGCATGAAACATTATAGAAATGTATGTTTAACCATTTTCTTTTTCATAAAAGGATAGAAACAGGCAACATGAGTCTGACTGTCATTTCAGGGATTCATAGTTTTCTTCCAAATTGCAAAGACATTAGGATTCTTTGGAATTCTCTAAATCCAAAAGAATTATGAAGAGCCATATCAGGCAGTAAAAGGTGTAAAGGCCACAAGCAATAATGACTGAGTTATTAAGGTTGGAATAGTTAATAGGAGTATAATATTGGGAACCATTTGCAAGCAAAAGTTTCTGACTAGATGCAAAACATTCTTTGAAGTCTTTAAGGATGAGCAAGCTGCTCAATGTGTAATTTATTTCTATTATCTTTTCAATAGATTGGACTTTCTTTCTGGATTTTCAGTCACAAAGCATAAAATATTCAGAGAACAAACAGACACAGATAAACCAAACAGCCCTGTGAGGCTTTCCCAAAACCCACTGAAAATGTAACATTAATAAACTGTAAAGGATGACTGAAAGAAGATAAACAAAATACCAAACTGAAAGAGGATGGATTTAGGTTGAATATTAGAAAGAAATTCGTTGCTGTGAAGGATTTGAGGCACTGGAACAGGTTGCTCAAATGAGCTGTGGATGTCCTGTCCCCAGAAGAGTTCAAAATCATGTTGGATGGGAGTTTGAGCAACCTGATCTACTGGAAGTGCCCCTTCATGTGGCAGAAAATTTGGAACTAAATGATCTTTCATGCCCCTTCCAACCCAAATCATTCTATGATTCTATGCTTCTCAAGACATACAAAATAAAAATGATGTGTTAGTGACAGTTTCCACTAAAATGCATCTATTCAACATTCTTTTATGAACAGTCACAATGCTTTTCTGTTAATTTAAATATTATATCCAATGACATACAGTACCTTTACAATTGTGTTTTGCCTGCAGATGAAAACCATCACATTTTTTAAAATTACAAGTTTTCCACTGAGTTTCTGATGGTTCAGAAAGACTGATGCTTGTAGCATGCATATTACAGGCTTTTTCCTCAATATTGAGATAATGGTAATGGAATAAAAAAACCAAAGAGGATAACAAAATCCAATCTACAGATAGCAAGGACAGTGTATTGGGTCCCTACTTAAAATTGAGCCTTGCATGTCTACTAAACTTTCACCATTCCTAGAATGATGCATGTAAATTCACACCAGCCTTCTGATATAATTTCAGATACATGAAAAGTTATTTGCAAAAATGTAATACATACCTAAACACACTGAGTCAGAAATCTCCATTAAGAAACATATATTATTAAAAAGATCTGTTTCTTCTGTGCAAATAGGGAGTACAGATTCTGAGGAAAATGGAGTAAGTCTTTAATCATTTGTTGTCTGATACATCCAATATATTGAACAGGTTTCAAACTGTGCTGATCTCGAAATCAGACAACAGTTGACAGATACAGTTATTGTAAAAGAAAAAGACACTTGTTAAAAATTATTCTGATTATTGCACCTTTTAAATTGTTATAAACAGTACTGAAACTGTAGTATTACTATAGTATAACTGTAATATATTTTTTTCAAAGGAAATAAATGAATATAGTACCCCTATGCAGAGATTAAGAATGAGTTTACATCCAATTATTTTGTTTACCTTAAAGGCATTATCTTATCTGCGCAAATAAATTCAACTGAATGAGATTGAAAATGTTACTGAAATATACCTGAGTAATTCCACATAGAATTCCACAGTGAAAATATTTTAAGGGGGGAAAGCATTAATTTTGGCAATATTTAAGAAACAAAACCTAACAGATTTGGGCTTTGCACAGAGGTTTATAAACAGTCATAATTCAAATGAACCAAGCAAGCATAAGATTGTATCAAAGGTTCTAGTAATATATTAGTTAGTGTCATTTTCAGCAATTAACTGTATTAAAAAAAGAGAACCAAATATGCAAAGAAAATTCCTTGAAAACACAACACTTTTCCTAACTGTAAAGGTATGTTTCTGAAAAACTCACCTCCCTGATTTAAAAGAAATTACGTGCAACTTTGCTAGCTGTTATGTGCTACAGTGCATACTTTTGGTGTTTATTCATTAAAAGAGGGGGAAAAGGCACTACAGACAGACTATTATACGAAGCTTGACATTTTAATAAAAACAGTATTATACATATGTCAATAAAAATATGGCTATCTACTATATATCCTAGGATGTTTTCCTGACTTGACATCAATGGCATCCATTTATTCCACTATTATATCTCATCCAACAATACAAACTTCGATGTTTGTTTGTTTGTTTGTTTGTTTTCTCCTGATTTGAAATCTTGACAAATGCACCAAATGTTATCTTTATTCCTTAGGATTATACATAATGGAAGTACATGTTGGATGGAATTGTATTTGAGAATAAAGTATACCTGAAATTACATCTGGAGTAACAGTCAACAACAGTTAATAATTTTAGGGTTCTCAGTGTTGTCTATTTGTTTCCTTTTAAACATGGGGTATGAAAGACCATTGTCTCAGTTTAAAATCTAGGAAGCACAGAATTTTATATTCATTCAGAATATGTAGCCTTTTTAAAAGATTATTTACTTTTTACATGTTCATTAGTTTACATGTACATTAGTTACTTTTTACATGTCCATGTCATAAAAAATGAAGCATTAAGCATATGGTGCCCATGTTTCTAATCTTTGTTATATCATTTTGCATTTGCCATTTAGTAATAGCAGCAAAAAACAAATATGAGCAATGAACTATCAGGAGAAGCATGTGACAAGTCTGTGCTGCTGCAATTAAGACTGACAGTTAACTCTATCCTGTCGCACCATTGAATAACACATCCCACTGAAAAACCAGTGAAATGCTGGGGGCACACCTGGAAAGCCAATAGTAGAAAGTGCATACTTTGGAATGAAAATAATCCAGACTGAACATGTCTCCCTCATTATTTAGGGTATTTCAGTAGATATTACAGATGAGAAAACTTCTAAACAGAGAGACGAGGAAAAGAAGCCATACTTTTCTGGATTAGTCTTGTAAATAATTATGGACACTAATATTTTTTAAGTATATACATTGAGATGTTTTCTTTAGAAATACACAACCCCTGCCTCTCCAACAGTGGTAGCTCCAATTCTGTTTCTTTAAGAGAAGAATAATAGATTATGATAACATATAATGATTATTATTACTATTTCATCTAAAAAGCCTGTTTCTGTGGGAAAGAGATAATAAGTACACTGGGTAACAAGAAACAGTAGATAAACCTAAGAATAAAACCAGCAAAAAGGGGGAGAATAGCAATGATATTAAAGTACACAATCAGTTACAATGCAGCTAAAGGACTGAATGATCAATCTTTAAAAATCAGTTCAAAAAGGAAGTTCTCCATACAATCCTTTAGAGTTCTAGGTAATGGGAAATAAATCCCTCTTGGATTTTATCCTTAGTCTTAAGATTTTAGCCAGCTATATTTTCATTTACTAAACCTACCTCTTTTTTTAAATTTTATTTTAATGCTTAGCTTTATCAAACCTTATTCATCATTTATGAAATTTGTGCATTTTCATAGGAGAATGGAAAAAAATTCCATGCTGTGTGGAAAACTTCAGTATATTTAAATTTTAATTAATTCATACTCCCAAATGTCAGTTTTAAAAGTGAACCACTTACAGCTTCTTGGAATTTAAAGCTAGAAACCACTTTAATGATGCTTTGAAAAATTCAGATAACATTCTGACACACTAATTTTGCTGTCTGCCAAAACCAGTCATGAACAGTTTCCAAATGGCAACACAGTCTAAGTTATTTTTTTCTTTTTTTTTTTTCCCCTTCCTTATTTAAATTTCATCCAGATGATTGGGCAGCATCATGCATGATGCAAAATTGTTACTAGAAACAGAAGAAAAACAGGAATGCCCTAAGCACCTAAGCACTGATGGGCTAAACCCGTCCTTTCACAGCCTGGGATAAACCAAAACATGTCACTCTCAGCTAACCTGATTATAATTATATGATTCCTCACAAAAATCTTCCACAGAGGTTAATATTTTTGAGAGGATCCAGGGTTCTCCAGGCTTCTTACTTAGCATTTACCACGTACAACATACATGAAAAACCCATGAAAGCTCCTTGAGCATATTTTGAAAAAGGCAGTTTCTACTTTCTGCTTATCTAGAGCACTGTAACTCCTGACATTCCTTCCCATTAGGAAATCTACTATATCTATCCATATGCCTTTCTGTAGAATTTTAGTGTAACCTTAAATGAACATCACCACAATATGCATACCAACAGCACTGGGTTCCAAAGGCTGAATCACCTAAAACATTTTCGCTACTGTTCACTCATGAAATAATCATCAGCTACTAGAAACATAAGTGACACTGACGGTCTTTAAAAATCCACAGCAAAATTCTGGCAGTGAGTAGCACCATAGCAAGTTAAAAACATAGAAAAGTAAATTTCTGGCTACCTGTTGTACTAGAGAAGCAACATTTCTGTTTTACAGAGATGGAACCATGGAAGAAAAATTATCCAACACACATTTCTCTTTGTAGGAGTCAGACATTTCCAAAAGACCTGATTAGACTGGAAGAAATTCAAGCAAACTTTCAAAAAGTTGGTCTTATATAAAAAGCTTATTATGCTTTCCTGAGTGAAAAAACTACATCAGTATTTAATCTCATATTCTTTAAATCAAGGTAATTATTTCATGTATACTGTGTCTCTACTGTAAAAGGTGTTTTATTGTAGTGTATTCATACCTAAATTCTTCTATAATCTTTCTCAGACACTAACCATGGATACTGCTCAGTAGGAGTAGGACAAGAAAAAATGGCAAAAAAAAAAAAAAACCAGAAACACAGCTACCATTAATACATGTAGTAGCAGACTACTTGAATATGAAATGCATTTTGAGGGAGGAATATCTTATATATCTATATAGGATCTATTTGCAACTTTCTTCAAATGTCACATAAGATATTAAAATACCAGGGGGATCCATAAATACAAAAACAAATTGAGAAGAAAAAGCATGGAATTAGGTATGTGTGTAAAGGCAGAAAAATATTTATTTATAATGAAATTATGTAGGAGGAATTCTTGTCCAATTTCTAAATCTGTGGATGATTTTGAGCATACTCATTTCATTACTGAGTGAAAGCTTCCTCTGTTTTGACATTCAGAGTAGCCATGACCTGGGAGAGATGGGACAAGGTCAGCACAGCATACTGGGCACATCAGTAGTCCCTGGTTGTCCTTGGCACAGAGAATGAGCTCCAGGAGCTTCAGAATGCACGTGCAGACAAATCAGGGTGCTGGTGCCCCTCTAAAGCAGATGTTGATTAGGCAAGTTCATAGTAACTTATATTAAAAAGCATTAGAGCTGCACAAGCAGAGCACAGAAAAATGTGTTATGCTGCAAAATGTGCAATTCAAGAACTGAAGTTGGAAGAAGCAAGAAAGACATCTGGCAAAAGCAAAAAAAGGCCTGGAACAGGTGGATCTTCCCCTAATCTTCTGAGGATGCGGGAAGTATAAAAAACCCAACCAACCAAAAAACCCAACAAAAAACCAAAATGAAAACAAACAAAAATACACCCCCAAAAAAACAACCAAAAAAAGCAAGAAACCCCAGCCAAATAAGAACCTTACACTGACTGAGGGAAGAAAATGAAGGAAAATTTTGTGCATTTTGTTTCCTGCTCTCAGGCCTGATGACCTCAACCTTCATGGCTAAGACCAGTGAGGACCAAAGACAACAGTCAGCATTGAGAGCCAGCATCAACCCTGGTGAGCTTTACTTAGTACTGATCAAAACAAGATAGCGAAGGACCAGAGAATCAAATGACTGATGGTCATTAAAAACAAACCACTGCTCATGTGTACCTTTAATGAACATCAATCCAGTAAAGCACTGTTTTAACATTTTTAACTGATTTGATTTGTCAGTCTTCGAGGCGCCTCAGCAAGGCAATCCCTCAATCTCTGATGTGTATATACATACACACACACAAATATATATACATATATATATAAATACATACACACACACAGTTACAGTGCACACCACATTTTTAAGTCCTGAAAACACTCAACGCTTCTGTCACAGTGTTGCTATTTATTCAAAAATGTCACAAGGATACAGCTTCAGATATATCCGTGCTTGTTTTGCTTCCTGCTGAGATGCTGGTTTATGATGTGCAGATGACCATTTATTCAGAATGAGTTAAAATAGGGATTCCTCCTAGTTGTCAGTTGTGCAGTTGTTAATATGGTTAGCCATGACTTGACATTTAGGCATTTTATATTGACATTAAATTTTAAATCAGATGAAATAAAGATGTTATAAGGTGTTACAGAAGATTTAAAGAGAATCTTGACTCAAAGGAAAAAACTTACGGACATATTCATAATTTCTTTTTTCTCCTCTGTTCATTTCTAAATAGTCAAGGGATAAGACATTTTACCCCATCTTTGATGAGCGTTATTTCTAAATTAACTTATTTAACATAGTCTAGTGATGATACACGTGAGTACTTTAACAGGATGTGGCACTGAGTTTTAGAATGTCATAATTCAAGAATGTTAGGAGGAGACCACTGATGCTAGTTACTGAAGAATGTTTCAATTAAAAATTAAGAAAACATTAATTAACCAAGTTTTGATTTTGTATACTTTGCATAGAATACATGCTTCAGGAAAAAACATTGACAAAATAATCTGAAAAGAATATAACTTGTCACCAAACTTAATTTTTTTGAAGAAAAAATATTAAGGGCAGTAGGGGAAACCTGAAGACATTAAATATTTTCAAACACATTCTGAAAACAACAATACAGAAACATGTAGAAAGCAACATAACATAATTTGTGAAGGCTTTACATATAACATGCTAAATTAATCTGTTAGAGCATTGCCTGAAAAAAAACAAATCTTTATCAGTGAACCATGGTAGGTCTAGAGCATAAAACTGTCAGTGGTCAAAGCTGCCCAGCAGCCTGAACTTGGAGAATTAACGCTTGTTTCTGAAAATACTTTTTTTGTCAGCACCAGATAAACTTTTCTAGATTATTTACTCCACTCATATCCAAAGAAGAACTCAGGGTCCAGTCTTGAGCATTGTTGGACCATTCCATTCTACATACATATTTATATTAAGATATATGATATTATAAGAGCATTTTTCACTATGTACATCTTCATCTCTAATCAGATATAGTTATTTTGTTTATTGGTCTTTTATAGCAGCATTAAATGTAGAACTCTATATTACTTCACTAGTAACAATTAAATGTATTTAGATTTCATGTTGAACATTCCTGTCTTTGCTTGGGCCTTTGTTGGGGAAAATGTCAAGCCACAAAATTTCTTGTATCTCCCTCTGTTGGGGTCTGTAATAATAATAAAAAAGAAAAGACATACTGCAATAAGTCTAAACTCACTTTTCTGGTTAACACAAAACCCTTCAGTTATGAAGCTCTAGAGTTGAAAATTACAGAAAAGCAGTGAACATAGTACATGGCATAGGATGACCAAAATTAGCGTTCTGGTGCAGTTGCAAAGAAGACAAATATAATCCTAATATTAGCATAAATATTTTCATCAGAGAAAAATAATTACTAAGTGCAGGAAGTCTTAGAGAGTTTTATTTGGAATATCAGGTCCAACTGTGGGTATGCATGTTCATCAAAGAGAAATATGGAAAATGGAAATCTTATCCTGTACTTGAGGACCAGAAGAACAGGACTGTTTTCACCTGGAGAAACAAAAGGTGACAGGAAAGAATTACAACACAGAAATATGGCAGAAATAGGTCTAAGCACAGAAGGAGTACACAACCTCTAACCTAGAAAGGCAGGAGTAAATGACACGCAGAAAGCTGACTGCTCCTTGGAATTTGCTAAGTTTAAGAAGTGGGCTTCTTAATGAAAAATGACATATTGCTGGAAAACTAGAATCAAAAGATCACTTCCACTTCATATGTGCTAATAATCCCTACTCTGAACGGCCAGAGAGATAGAGTAGAATAATAATTTTAAAAGAAATAAAAATCATAAGCTGTCTTCTGTAAGTGGCATGCAATGACTTAGAAAGGCTGACTAACTTAAGATTATAGAGGAATTAAATCTATTTTAAAAGGACCTAACAAATGAATCAAGAGATAGCAAAGGCAGATTTTAAACAGCTATGTTAACCTCTCCTGATAAAATCCTGAATCTGACAGTGACTGCTACAAATTTTTCTCCTAGAAATTTAAACTTTTCAAATATGCTCAGCTTCAAAAAGGAATTAGTATTTGACATTTTTATATCATGCATTATGTGGGAGGTAAAACCAGATCACTGATATTGTTCTTTCTGGCTTCATAAGCTCCAAATTCCTTGCCTGGGCACAGAAAGCATCCTGGGCAAGAGAACATTCTTCATTTTGCAGAGATATTCTGCCATCTCTCTGATTGATTCTTAATCCATGGCAGTTCTCCATTTGTATTTAAGGCACTTCCACTGTCAAGATTTTGATTTTTGCTAATTAGTCTTGTGATTAGGAGACCACAATTCAATACTATCAGCAAAGAGTATTTTCAGTTTATGGTTTTTCTCATTTTTCTCAGTGGTCTTCATTGTCCTCTTCATGGATCCTGACAAGCTGCATGTATCACACAGTAATGACACTGTAGAGCCCACTTTTAAGAGCAATAGGGAATTTTCAGCACTTTTTGCAAGATTGTTGTTTACTGAATAGCTCCAATGTTACACTTTGTCAGCACATTACATATCTGGGGGTGTATCGTGACTATAAATCCTGAAGAAAAATTTTGTTGCTGAGGACACCAACCTGTACCAGGGAATGTAGATTTCAAATGACAGCTGAGAAAGGCCACATTACCTTTCACTGCTTGAAGTCCAAGTTTTCCTGGTGAAGAATGGGCATTAAGCAAGACCAAATACCTCTGGCATGGCTACCTTCCATGCACACATTTGCTTACGTAAAATCATTAGACTCTAACTAGTTCTGCGACTTATTAAGAGATTGCAGACAAATACACTTCACAGAATGTCTGCTTTGGGGAAATGTATGTATGAAATACTTTTTAAAAATGTAGCTATGTTATTAGCAACACTTTGGGAGAGCATTATCTGCTACAATACTCACAATCAATGTTCATAAACTCTTGATCCAGTTATAAAGTAAAATCCATGCTGAATGTTCAGTTTTAATAGATTTTGACTAAATTAGTAATGCAGAATAAAATTTTAACTTGAGAAATATTATCTTTGAAAGAAGCCTAAGATCCCTCAGTGACTAATTTATTTTTGCTATGTCGCTGTAATTATAATAAAATTTTAAAAATTCCTCTGGAACAAATATCTGAAAATCATTTTTTTTTCATTTTGAATGGGTTCTCACATGGGTTTTGTCAGAAAAATGTTGTTCCAGACTATTACAAAAGCCTGACTGGTTTGGTGTTTTTCTGAGCTCTACTTCAACCATTTGTTTGAATCATTTTAACTGTTTAAGATTTGGATTGTTTCAAAACTAATTTCTACATAAGGAATTGGGATCTGTTTCTGCTTTACCAGACATCAATATTACAGTGCAACTGTCTCAATGCAGTGTTTTCCTCCAAGTCAGCTATTAGTCAAAAAGACACATAACTGACTAAATATTGTTCTCTTTATTCCTCTCATCTTTAAATTTTTGTATTCTATATTGATGTGAAATGTTAACTAGCATTAGTTTCATTACTGGCTCTTTTATGTTCTTTCCTGGTAGAATGGGGTGCTCTTACATGATTTTTTTTTCATCCATGGAAGTACTATCATCAAATCACCCACTAATCTTCTTAGTAAACATATCCACTTAATTTTTAAAGACTGAATTATAAGACAAAATTTTTAAATCTTTAGCTGTTTTCATGAACTTTACATAATGAACTCATTTTTCAGCCATCCTTCCAAGACAGAAAAATTAAATGAATCCCAAATGCAAAAAAGTTGCTATTCCCTCCATTTCATGCATTGAATAAGCTAGGACTGTTTTTTTTTTCTGTAAAAGTACATATTTTACAACTGATGACTTCTCCACCAGAAATGCTGCCCACATTCAATGAGAGAATTCCTACTTTTCAGGAATGGAAAAGCAAATACTCTCTTTATAGGGCTACAAGAATTATACAAGAAAAAGCTTAAACAATAATTTTCCCAACAGTAGCTCAAAAACTTCAGTCTTGCTTTGGTTTTTATTTATTGTCTGGCCGTGGTTTGGTATTTGGTGGTTTTCGGGTTTTTTTTACGCATTTTTTCCCATAAAATTTAATGTATGACCCTCTTCCCCTGGGATTCCAGCCTCACTGAAGGCAATGTAATTTTCTTGATGTATTTGTATTAAGAGAAAGCCACCTCTGAAAGCATTGAGTACCCTCTCTTCAGTACAGAAAATGCCCTGCTTTTTTCCCAGGTGAAGGTAACCATTTAATTGTTTGTTAAAAAGCTGCTTAATTTGAAAATAATCCATTAATTCATCACTACTCATAATCATCCCGCAAGAGAGACAGTAAGGCAAGTGATTCAACTGACATAAAAAGAAAAAAAAAAAGTTATCTTTAACTTTTACCAGTGCAATGTGCAGCAGAAAAGCATTACAGAATGGAATATTGACACTGGGAGCCTGTTGCCTTGAAACAGCCAGTTGGATACAGCTACTGCTGAAATGGTCATCGAACACCCCAAGATGTTATTTTGACATTTCATTTCATGTTTTTTCTGCCCCTCATTTGTCTTTATTCTCCCTTCCACGGAAAACGCGTATTTCTGAAGAAGGGTCTTTGCTTTACTTTTACTTTACTGTTCCTTGAGTTTAGGTCAACAGAACTCTGTGCACTTAGCTTCCAAACAACCAGAAGGGCAACATGAATACCGCCTTATTTTCAGAATTCCCCCAGCAAGGCTGCCAGCAGAAGCTTTGACAGCGGCCACGCTCGGTCCCAGGGTCCGCAGGGAAAGCGCAGCCCGGCCGGGCTCTCTCCCAGGCCGCAGGGCCATCCCTGCCGGGTCTCTCCTGCCCCGTCCCTGCTCCCGCTGTCCCCTCGGGGCTCGCAGGGCTGTTTCTCGCTCGCTTCCCCTCGCTCAGCCCTGGCTGCCGGGCAGCGTTTTGCCCTCCCTTGCCCAGGCTTTCCCCGGGGCTGAGGGGCTCAGCCGTGCCCTGCGCTGGGGCCGCTGCAGCCGCTGGCACCGCCTGGGGCCGGCCCGGGCAGCGCCGGCAGAACCCAACCTGCTGTCAAAACTTGTGTCTAAATATACGGAAACACGGAAAAATATCGACTTCCAAAGATTTTAGGATTACTTAAGTACACTGCTATTCTGCCTGCAACTAACAAGAAATATCGAAGTGCCTGTGATTTTGACTGTGTTCTTTTCTTCACTTCATTTCAAACAATTTTTACATGGTTCTAAAGTGAAGTTTGAACTTTTCCAAGATATGTCAAGGGCATCCAACTCAAGAATTAGGTAAAATTCAGTTAAGGATTGTGACTGTAAAGAAATATTCTTAAATAACAATCTATTACATATGTGACAATAAACATCTTCTAAGGCTCTTTTAAAAATAAAGGTCTGTTGGTCCTGAACTAACAGCCAAGACAACATCCTGTCCGTCTTAATATAATAACAGACTGCCATAAAGAAATGAAAATCACTTCTAGAACCACATATAGATTTGTGGGTTTGTGCCTTCACCAAAATATCTTGAAGAAAGTGAGTTTGCTTTACCAACAGGATACTCAAAGGAAGCATTCAGGAAGTATACAGGAAGTATTCTCCTGGATATCAGATGCACTCACACCTCCTTCCCAGCCCAGGGAAGGATCACTGATGTGTTCCCTTCTTTCATGTCACATCTTTTCTACTACCTTGAAGGAAACAAGAGTTTGTCCACAGGAGTCTGTCTAAAGAACAGAAATGGCAAATGGAGAGAATGTTAGAACTTGGCTTCAAACATTTTAGTTTAATACTTGTCTTTATTTTTAAACAAATCACCATCAGCTGAGTTCTGATGTTACTATGATGAGAATACAGATGAATAAGATATTTTTCCACATCAGAGAATTTCAAATTTTGTATTTTAATCTACTTCACTCCTACACACTAATTTTTATACATTTAATATACACTTAACTCCTACCATTTTATCATTATAGACACCTACTCAGCTAATCAAGGGGTTCAAAAATTTCCCTTTGCTTGGGGGAAAAATGAAGCATATCATCATTATCTAAAGCAAAACTATAAAAACCACTCAAGTATGCTCTGCTTACTATGGCAACAAATCAAATTCCATAATACAATTGGAATTTAATTTTTTAAAGTTTAGAGCCCTTGCCTAATATTTATGGCCAAAGTGGTTTAAAATATAAATTACAAGATTTCAAATTTTTATTCTTCTGATTTGAATTTGAATGTCTCTCATGAGAAGCAGTCATTATCACTGTAACAAAAGTATCATGATTGCAAAAGAAGCAAATGTTTCCTGTCATGCCATTAGAACTTGACAGTACTCAAAGCTTTTAATTCAACTACTTCAGTTTGTGTAAGGACAGAGAGCACACATGAATCATCGATTGCATAGCAAAGTGCATTTCAGACACTAAAACAGAAGGAAAAAAGAAAAGAAAAAAGAAAGAAAAAAGTTATCACTAAGGTTGGTAAACAAAATTCTCTGCACATCTAAAAAAATTAAAATCTCAAATTTTCCAGAGGTTTCATTTTAAACTTTTATTTTATTTCAATTTCATGCTAGTTTCCTTGCCTTGTTTCTTTTACTTTCAAAAACAGCACAACATTAAAGAAAAACTACCATTCAACATTACTAATCCACTTAGCCTTCCTTCTTAGAGACACTTTTCTCCCTCCTCTTCAAAAACCCTGCAAATCCAGATTTGGTAGAAAGGCACATTAAAAAACTGTCCGTGATGATTTATTGAAGTGAAAAAAGAGAAGGCAAAAATAATTTTAAAGCCTCAGTTGATTAAATAAATTTTAAATAAATATTTGAACCTAACTTTCAGGTTTCCCAAAGGCAGAAAATAACACCAGGGTCTGTATTTCCATACCAAAATAAACTACATGTATAAAAATGCTACATTGAAAACTTTTGCCCAAAACTTTAATATTGTTTACAGTATTTGAAATAAAATATCAAACGTGAATCATCCATGATTTAGGTCAAAATCGTATTATATTTTAGATTTCCAATTTAAATATCGATTCAAAATTTGTTTAATAGCAGATTTGCTGTTCAGAAGCTCTCTCAGACTTCTCATTTTCAGAAAATATATTCTCTTGATAAGACATTTAATTGTTATTTCCTCTTCTTAATTCTGAAACTGAAGTCCCTATAACAGGAATCAGACAAACAACGCAATGTGCCGACTGTAGTAAGAAATGTAATCTCACTTTTGCTACAGAAGCACTCAACTTTTGAGGTTGGAAGGGGCCTCTGGAGATCATCCAGTCCAATCCTGCTGCTGAGAAGTTGATTATCCAGAGCAGGTTGACCAGCACCATGTTTACTCAGGCTATGAATATATCCAAGGATGGAGATCCCAAAACCTTACTGAGAAAGCCGTACCAGTATTTGAGCAGGGATGTTTGGCTTTTTTTTTTTTTCTTCTTATGTTTTGATAGGATTTCCTGCAAGATGACAAAACTTCTGTTAGTTAGTGTTGTCACCTCTGTTAGCTTCCTATTTTTTTTTAAATTTAAAATATTTTTCCCAAGAATTCCTTATGCAGGCATACTCCAAGTCACACACACAAATAATAATTTATTTTCATTGTTAAATACGTACGCAATATTATCCAAAGGGCTTCAATAAAGACACTATTTAAAACTCCTATTTTGTCTTGCTATTAATATTGCTGCTCCAGCTTTCGATATTTTTATTGTTGAACTGTTCTTATGTCAATCTATGTGTTTTACCTTTTTTCTGAGTCTCTTCCCCATCCCAGCATGAGTGATTGTGGGGGAAGTGGGCAAGCAGCTGAGGGGTACTTAGCTTCCAGCTAGAGTTCAACCACAACACATGCAAAATAAACTTCTCAGACCTCTATATAGAATCTTATTTTTGTACCTTAAATCAGTAATACTAAAGTAACTACAGAGAGAGTGGAGAGATTAGAGTTGTGTATTGGTCATGGTTCTTACACTTTCCCAGAATAAAATGTCAGAGGCAGTTTAAAGTTTCTTTTATTTCTGGGCAAGTTCACACATTTTCCAGTTGCCAAGTGAGACAAGAGATGAGTAATTACTAGGGAAACATACCAAATAACCTGAAAGAGTAGTAAAAAATCCCAATATAAAAGGTGCTGTGTAAGAAGAAAATACATAGCAGAAATGGACTTTTCTGTATTTGTTCTTTTTGAGATTTTCCTTATGTGAAGGTGCAGAATAGAAGATGAAGTGGTGGCAGGAGAGGTTGTGGGAGAAATCAATAAAAGGAAACAAACTGCCAAGGCCAGGTGGTAATCACCTGGGGATCTTAAAAATGAAATAGCTTAACGGCTAACCTCTTCCTTTCAGAGCACAGAAGTGGAAAATAGCCAAAGAGACTCAAGAAACTCTAGGTTTCTGAGCCTGACATTCACAGTGGGAACATCATAATAGAAGGCATAAATGAAAAGACCAGAAGTCTGGTCTAAAAATTATATTTTAGGGATATATTGACTAAAAATTATATTTTAGAGATGAGAACATGAGATTTTGTAAAAAAGGATAATAATAATAATAATTTGTCACACAATCACTGGATTCCTCTGCAAATTTCAGGAAGTCTAGGAATAATGAAGATCAAAATTATTAGAGGCAGACTGAATTTACGAGACTGTACTTGAAAGCTTTCATTGAGTGTTCTTTAGGAGGTAAAGGGCCTCTGGCCTGGGAAGAAAGGATCCTGCATGAATAAGTAATTGGTGAAAAGACAGAAAGTGAGAGTAAACTGTCTGTTTTCACCATGGAGAGTCTCACCAGTAGAGTTAAAAATTTATGCTAGGATCAGTGCTGTTTTACAGATTATAAAGAAACCGAGAAAGAAGAAGAGTAAGATCACAATTGCTGATAAAGTAGTTCAGAAGAGGGAAAATACAAGTCATCCCTGAAGAACTGCAAAGAACTTCTGTAGGATTCAGTAGAACACTAAATACCTAAATGTGAAAGAAACATTCACACGCCAAAACACCAAACCATGTTACCCTGAAATAAGATTATGATCTCTTAGATAGCCCTTGATATTCATGGAAATATCAATTCAGGATCCAGCAGTGGTCTAAGAAGCAAATCAGGTTTTAGGGACAATTAGGAAGGAACTTTGTAAGAGATAGAACATAGTTGTGGACTTGCTTAAGTTTCCAGTGTCTGCAGCCTCTAAACTGTGAATATTCTCTTCCCAACCTTCAAAAGGATGCAGCAGAGTGGATAAAGCTTAACAAAGAGTAGAAAAGGATAGCCAAAGTTGAAAGAGATTCTAAGTGGTTGATGCCTAAAGAGTTGATATCTAGGTTGAAAGTCTTAGAGTTGATGCCTAAAGATTTCAGCTTTTGTATATTTTTCATATCTTTGTAGCTTTATTAATTAGATTATTAATTAAAGATTATTAATACAGGGTTATATAGCTGCTGGTATTTTTCCTATCCTTTCTCTTAGATTTTAGAGTAATAAGTTAACCTTCTAACTCGTTCCTGAAATACTGTTTAATTTTATTTTCAAGAAGAGAACCTACAAGAAGAGCATGTTGTTTCCTAGTCAGAGTCTGAGAAGACACAAGAAATGGGGCAAAGAAGCCCTGGACCAACTCCAACTGGGCAGTACCCAGAGGCAGATTACATAACCCAGTGCCGTTCTAATTGGACAATATTTGTTAAATATGCCAATTTGTTAAACTTGTAAAGACTGTAGAAATCCAGTCTCATGTGTGCCCACAGATCATAACTAGGGAGGCACCTGGGAGCTTACAATAAAGAACTGTTTTTTTACCTTATCATTTTAATACCAGTGCAAGAATTTTTGTCTTTTGATATTAGGAAACACTGTGTATTCAAAAATAAGACCACTGAAGCTTCTTCAGCCTAGAAAAAGACAGCTGACTGAGGAGATAGGACAGATATTCACATTCAGGCACCATAATTTAATTGCTTCACACATTGTTTATTCAACTGTATCCTAATGTCACAGTCAAATATTTAAATGCAACTCTTGCTAGAAGATGAGTGGAAGAAGCATTTCCAAATAATAATTGTGTGGAAAAGCATCCCCTTGTTACCTGTTGTTGCCACCAAGTATAAAGTGTTAGTTTTTGAACATGCAATTGGCAAACACATCAATGAACAGCTCAAAATAGACTTCTGCCTTAAAACCGGGTTATTTGGCTGGTCAGTTACTAGACTAAATTGTGTATTATAGATGTCCAAATTCAATGATTCTCAGTTTAATTTAAAATAAAAATTAAAAGACAAAATTGAAACCCCGTAGAATTATGTGGAGTCATCAGAATATCCTGTTATATTCCATTCAACATAATAACAAAATAAATAAATAATAAATGAATGAATGAATAAATAAATAAATAGAACTTAGCAGCAATGTTCATTCCAGTAATAACTATCACAAAATTCACTCTTCCCCTCAGTTCCCTCAGTTTATAAAACCTCACTTAGGAGCAGGTGTTTGCAGTTTAAGAGGAAAGACTGGAAACCTGGGGAAAATAAAAACTGTTCCTCACTTCATGTACACTAAACAGGAATCAACGCCAGAGGTGCAGCAATTGAAACTCTGGAAGAAAGGTATCTTAGATCTATCTGAAGAAGTCTTTAATGTTTCTAAATACAACAGACATCAGTACAACAAAAAACCTAATGGACACTGTGGTTCTCACAAATGGAATCAGCCTGGTAATTGCACACATCAAGCAGACCAGCAGTTAATTAGATTTATAAAGGCAGTATACTAAGTTGATTCCACCCCCGGATAATGGAAAACCAGCTTCTAAATAAGCATAACAAAAAATAAAGAGACTTCCCTACAACATGAAAATTTAAAGTGCACAGCACTCAAATGAAATAAAATGAAAAAGCTCCCAAAATAAAGAAAACATCACTAACATCAGAAACATCATTTCCAATACTGAAAAGTGACATTCAGCATCAGGGCTATAATAAGCAGAATTACTTCTAATCAGCTTAAAAATTAGAGTCTCTAACTATCTTCAAGCTTCTTTATTTTTCTGAGACAAACATAATTTAAGAGCAGTCAACTCCAGAAATTATGGTAAAGAAATTAAAAGACACATGCAGATAATAAACAAAATTATTCAGAAAAAACCCCATACAGTAAAAAAACCCAAGATACATTAAACAGGCTGTACAGTCAGTGTCGTAAGCAATACATCTCCCTTTGTCTGCAACTTACCTTTAAAAAGCCAGCACCCATCCCAGCTTTCGGAGCATCTACAGACTGACCTTTACACACCTTGAAATAGCATCAGTTTCCCACCAATACAGCTATGGAATATTCAGAAAAAATATCTTCTACAGCGAAAGAGAAGCTGTCAAAGTGGTAGAAATTGGAAATGACTTAATAAAATGCCACTGATTTATGCAATTAAATGTGAATGAGTGTGAATGTGAAGCCTCTCAGAAGGACTGCAAAAATAGGATGATTAACAAATAGCATTTTATAGAGAGATTTGAGTAAAACACAATATTTCTTTTGATTTGGTTTTTTTTTATAATTTTTTTTTGGTTTTGGGTTTTTTTTTTTCACTTTTTTTCTTAATTATTTCACATAGCCTGGGCTTTATTTTCAGTTTGTTCCAAGTAGTATTATGCAAAATCAAGGTCATGAAAATTCTTCAACTTTTGATGCAAATTACTGCCTTAATGCTCAGCTTGTCATCTCTTAATGGCCTCACACAGTAATTTTAACTGTAGCACAGAAATATCAGCGTTTGCTGTAAACCAGATGGCTTGAAAGAGAGAAGTAGTTTATCCATGGCTGTCTGAACATACATCCTGGGCAATTTAACCACAGATTTTGTGCACAGACTGCAGCTTCTCATTCTTGAGCTGGCTTCTTGGAAATTATGGGAGGTAGCTCCAACACTGCACTGCCAGCAGTTGCATGGAGAATTTCATAATGACAGAAAGGGCCTTGGCACACATTGGTTCCATGCAGGTTCGGATTGGCATAAATTATTTAACATTGGCAGGTGCACTCCCAGAGTTCCCTGCAGCGTTCAGAGGGCAAAACACGAATGGCACCTTGCACTGGAAAATTTCATCTGCCTTCATTTAGACTATACAAGTAATCTACAGTCTCAGTAACCTGGTCACTTATTATTATTATGTTGAAGGCCAATATTGAAGCAGTTTGATTAGAGTGCTGTTCTAGTTTTTATTTATTCTGTGACCCAACAATGTGACCTCTGTTGGGGCATTCAAGAGATGTACTGCAAAAGAATTAATTACTACAGACTATTTAGTGTATAATTTCAGTATACTAAAAAAGATATTGCCATTAAGTAGTGTGGCTAAAACACAGAATAAGATAAATAGATCAGTTAATTTCCCAGTAGATAGGTCTCCCGTTGGCCTATAGCAAATTATATTTAGTTAGGGAACACAATAACATTTTTTTTCCTGCATGAAACTCAAAACTTTTAAGTGGAAAAGTAAAACATCAGTTCTTAAGTGATTTTGTATCTCTTGCAGAGAAAAAAATTAACCTGCTGTTCAGTGTCCAGTTAAGCATGCTGTATTTAATAACAGTGCAAGTTGCGAGCACATGGAAAATAACACCAAGTGATTGAGTGGGTAGAGAGGACTGTGGGAAGCAAAGGGAAATAACTAGCCAAAAAGACAATTCAGGTCCAAAAAACATACCAGTGACAGGAGTTAAATGGACTTTATAATCCTTCTTACAAATACTAGACTAGATACTTGCCTTATTTGTCTTAGCATGCCAAATAAACACTTTGGGACAGCTACCATGAAATGAAAACTCCATGCTCTAGAGTATCTAGTCCTTTCACTTTAATAACCTAAGAAAAAATTTATTATAATACTCTTGCACATGGCACTTTTTCCTTGAAAACTGACATATATCAGAGACATCCCGAAAAATAATACAACTTTTACTGGGTTTACAGCAAAGGTGTGCACTTATTCTCTTGTTAGAGTAACATTAACGAATTATAACTTGCAATTCTGATGGAACTTTTATCTTTATTGTTCTCATTAAATTCTTTTGCATTTGTGCTTGTTTTTGACCATTTAGAATCTTAAACAGTAAGATTCTTCTGGAACAATAATTTTCTCTTCAGTAATATGTGTAAACAGCCATTCCCACTAAGAAAAGGAGGAACCTTTAACATAATTTCAAAACATTTATTATAAGAGAGAGGCAGCAAACAAGACTCAATTATGATCGCTCTGAAATGATCACTTTTGGGCTGAATTTAGTTGTCCATAACACATTTTTGAAGTCATGCAAAAGGTGTGTTGGGAAGAAACATTTTAATTTTTTTTTTAACAGGAAAAAAATGACAGTTTGTAAGGATGAGGAAGTTTAACAATCACTCCATTAAGCCCACAGCCCCTTCCATGAAGTATCAGATTTTCTACATCTAGATTAATGAAGTATTATATTCCAGGCATCTTAATGAGTTTTTACTGGCCAGCTGAACTTTAATGCTTAAAATAAACATGTTTTATTTTGTGTTGGTGAAGACCATATAAAACAGCTCAACTATTGTTTGTAAGCCAAAGCAAATAAATGGTGTCACGTAAATATCACTCCATATTATGAAAAGCTTTAGGATTACTGTGACTATTTTTCTCAGTTCTAATACACATATATACATATAATATATCTAGAGGATATACAAGATTATACTTCAGCCCTCACACTTGAGTAGAAAAAACTTCAGCATGACCCTAGTTCATTTTATCTTCCAGGGTTTATGCTACCAAATAGCACACAAATTGCTGTAGAGACCACTCAAGTGAAAGTAATGTCAAATTTCTATTCCACAAGGCAGAGTAAAAAAACCAGATATATAAAAGCACTTCCCATATATGGAATTTGTATGCAAGATTAAACATTTTTTCCTGCTGTTCTTTCTGACCTGGACCCACCAGCTGCTGCAGCATCCGTACTCTAAACAGTGCAAGTGACTGAAAATTTCAGTCAAGCCACAGATTTCCACTTTATTCTTCCATTCACTGCATGTCTAAGAACATTGACAGCTATACCTTGAAGGCCTATAAACACCCTTAAAAAAGTTAAGAAAAAGAGAATTAGGTTGAATGATATCTGAAACTTAATGTGCTAAGAATATGAGACACTTCATCATGTACAGGTTAATACTGGGAACAGAGTTTCTGGATGATAGTCAACTTTCTTCAGTGACACAGGCAGTCCTTTATAAATTAACTGCTCAATGTACATTCTAAACTAATTTATCTGTGCTGGCAGGTAAGATATGACTCCTTAAATGTCACTTTGCTTAAAATATTATAGCAAAAGAGGAATAGGACAAAGAGAATTTATGAGATCGTTTAGCATAAAGTATGTCTTTTTTATAAGACCAAAAAAAACCCCAAAAAATGTACTTACATCTCAAAATAGATAAAGTACTCTCTTTGTCATTTTGATGCCAGTTTTGTCAATTTAACTTGAAAGACTTGCAGTTAAATGCAACGAAGGCTACAACCATCACTCTGAAGCAGGTAACAGAGAAAGTTTGTTTCCTTGAAGTAAACTTTAATGATAGCTGCTTTGAGGCCAAGTCTCAGTTTTTCTTCTGCTAATATATTCTACTCAAACAAGAAAAGACAGTTCATAATTGCTACTTGCAACTCAATAAGGACATATTCATTCCTTAGCGTCTTCAGGTAATATTTCAACTTCAATCACAGCAAGTAGGATCAATATGACAGATTTTTCTTAGCAAGTAGTATAAGATGACTGTCTGTCACCAGAAAAGTGCTTACATTCTGGGGGAGAGGCTTGGTGTTTTGAAATACATAACTTGTTGACATAAATTGCTTTTAAAGTAATGAACTGACAGAACTGGACATAGAATTATACACATTTACTCCTATGGGTTAAAAAAAAAAAGAAGTCATAACAGAATGGCAAAGAATGTGATGTGGGTATAAGACAGCAGTTCAAATATAGATTTTCAAATAGATTTCCAAAAGCAGAAAAAAAGAAAGAAACTAGACCATGCTTTAGTGTTGTCTAATGTTTTTCATTACAGGGTTTATTTGTGTTTGGTAATGACTTTGACATGTTTTGGCCCTTCCCTTTATATTGACTAAGATAAATTGGGGCAGCCAGGAGAAGAGGGGTCAGGCATAGGTCTGTGAAGGAAAGAGGGGACCTCATCTTCATTCATTTGTTAGAGTTCAGGTTTTTAAGAACAAGTTTGAGGTGGGGGGAGCAAGAAGAAAGATTGATAAATACTGGAAGACCTCCATTAGAATAAAACTGGCTTTTGGCATAGGGACTGCAGTTTAGCCTTTGAACTTGAGTTCATGTCATTTGAAGTCTCCATGTTCATTACAAATGCATACATTTGTGCACCATTAAGACATGCTTAAATTGAGAAACAAAAAATTGCTGAAAACTTTCTCTTCCTGAGCCTGTCCTGCTTTATCAGGTGGTAGTACAGATGAGTGGTTTATGCACTGACCATGTAACTCCATACACTCCAGCCCAGAGAGCAGGAAGAAGTGAGTGTTGCAGAGTTGAAACTGAGACCCAAGGTACAGACTTGTTTTTGCCTTAATGTCCATTAATCATAACTCGGGCTGATTTAGAGGGAACTGTTATACCATGATGTAGATAAATTATAATAAAATCTTATATGAGAAACTAAATGGTGCCATTCTCAAGCAAAGAACTCACAGAACAGAACAGAACTCAATAGTTCCAGAGAAGACCTACAAATATTAAATAGTCCAACTGCCTGACACTTCAGGGCTAACCAGCATACGTTACTTAAGGGTATTGTCCAAGTGCCTCTTCAACACTGACAGTCTTGGGGCATCAGTCATCTCTCCAGGAAGCCTAGTTCTAGTGGTTGACCACCCCCCTAGTAAAGAAATGTTTCCTACACTCTAATCTGAGCCTCTGATCTCAGCTTCCCCCTTTTTAAGCCATTGCCATGTGTCCTGCAACTGGATACCAGGGAGGGGAGCTAAGCACCTCTGTCTCCCCTTCCCCTCTTGTGGAAGCTGCAGAGAGCAAAGTGCTCCCCTCAGCCTCCTTCTCCTCACACTAGACAAGCTCAGAGTCATCAGCTGCTCCTCATGGGACAATTTTTCCAGCCCTTTCATCACCTTTGTTGCCCTCCTCTGGATGCAATTTTTCAGGCATAATTGGTAGAGATTTTGGGAATGTTTTGCTGGGTTAAGCAAGCACTTTACTTGCAAGACATTAAATGCAATATTATGGGCAGGATTGTACTGGTTTTGGCTAGGATAGAGTTAGTTTTCTTCATACAGCTGATATAGTAGTGGTTTGGCTTTGTTAGTGATTTTGTTGCCACATTGATATTTTAGCTGTTACTGAGCCGTGTTTACAGACCAGTCAACATCTTTTTTGGTTTCTCATGTTGCCCCATCATACAGTAGCCTGGGGGTGTGCAGGAAGTTAGAAGAGTACATAGATGGGACAGATGGTCCTTTTTTCCATCTGCCTGTGCAGCTGGGCACACATTGCAGCTTAGTCCTATCCTTGTTGATAAGACTGTTCCAGCAGGAGCCTGGGCCAAAGACTCTGGCTGAGCCTGTGGGGCGATGCTGGGGGTTAAGGAGTTCATCTCCACAGAGCCTCTGTGTTGATCCTGAGCCCTTCCTCCTCCTGGAGGCTCCATACCTGCTCCTGCAGCCCCATGCCCTGGTGAGCCAGCCCACACCTCCCTCCACACTGTCACACTCTGCCCCCATCCCAAAGGACACGCCCAGCACTCAGTAGCCACTTTGTACCTCAGATGCCCACCTGGCTCCACCTGGTTGGCTGAAGAGGCTACAAATGTGACCTTTTTCTCCTTAGAAGAATTACATTGTTTTAGGATCATGCTTCAGTACTTCCGTTTATGCAGCCAGGCTTTGTTCCAGGGATATCACACACCAAATGGCATCATGCTCAGCAATAAAAGCTGGGAAAAGAAGGAAGAGGGGATATTAGGAGTTACGGCATGTGCCTCCTTAATTAACTGTTATGGATGATAAAGCCCTGCTATTTTGGGGTTATATGATGATGTGAAGTAGTGAATGAATTCCTTATTTTGCTTTCATGCACACACAGCTTTTGCTTTCCCTATTAAATGCTATCTTTAGCTTAACCCAAAAGTTCTCCCATTTACCCTTCCCATTCTCTCCCACATCCTACAGCAGGGGGAGTGAGCAAGCAGCTGTGTGGGTTTTAACTGCCAGAGGGATTAACCCACAACACGTATTAACATTTCAAAAATGCTATTGCTACTTTCTCCAGTCCAGTCTCCTTTGCAGTTTCATCAGAATACCAGATAAATTTCCATACATTCTACACTTACATAAAATCAGTAATGAAAAGGAAGCTGGAAAGCTATAAATTTATAGATTGAATCTAAGTATTTCAAGATGCTAGTTCTTACCTTAATAAATATGTATTGCACATGTAACATTCAAACTCAACTCTACATTGGAAAAATAATACACAAAAATGCTAATTAATTATTTTACATGGAAATAAGTATCAAATCTAAGATTTTTTTCAGTGCTAGAGACAAATTTGGAATATTGCTCTTCCCTTGTTTTTCTTAAGTGATATTAAAACCAAAACAAAAGCAATCAAGTTCTGGAGGATTTAAAGCAAATATTTTATTTCATGGATTATCCTCCATTGGATTATTTTATTTTAAGGAACATTTGAGTCACATAGCTTGCATTTTTTCAATCAGAGAGCCTCACTGCAAGTCAATAAAAACAATGTTTGATGGTGACTCAGGCAATATAAGTAGTTTGTGACCCACTGGCATACTCCATTGACAGTACATCACTCACTCTTAGGTGAATCCATAGAGAGCAGAAGCACATTACATGAACACACAGAGAGGAGATACATGAAGTAGGGTGATTTAGAGTGCCTCTTTATTATGTCTATGCCTCTTCTAAGTCTAGGCAACTTCTTCAAAGTTGCCTAGACTTAGAAAGGTAAAGAGTATGGAGTGTTGCCTAAATTTCATGCCACAGACAATTCAATATAATGTCTTTCAAATCCTATCAATATAAAGAAAAAATTATCTGGGAGTAAAATCTCAAGGAGGAGGAAATTAAATAGAATTTAACCTCACTTATAAGCTGTACACTCACAATGGCCATATGAATATCTGAGAAGAAAAATATCAGCTTCAAAGCTTTACTCTGGAAAGTTATCAGTTATAGGGTTTTACCTTGGAGAAACCTACTTCTTTTTCCTTTTCAGGAAAGGAAAGATCAGGATGATCTTTTCATGATGTAATCACAAGAATAACTGAAAATGCAAGCATTTTAAAAGCCATCGTAATCAATGAGAATTCCTCATTTGTCTCCAGAAAGTTTTAGAACACACATCACTGTTGACACAAAATTATGAAATGGTGGCAAACATACAATTCTGAGAATGCCATGGATGTTGTGAAAGCAAAATATGCATACACCGTTTTTTCTTCATTGCCTTCGGCCAATCTTAAATAAAATCTTTTGCCTCACCTTTACTCCCTGCTGTATAGAAAGCAGTTTAGGGATCAGACTGCTTTACTCTTTTATTGGGTTATATCCTAAAGCAAAATCTAGGTACTTCAAAGAAGGAAAGCTCTCATAAATGTGTCACAGAATGAACAACCTGAATAAAGAGGAAAATGAAGACAGAGCCAATAAATATATTTTGCTGTGCTGGAAACTAAAGCAGTTTAGACAACATCACAATGGCATTGTCTGCAATCAATGTGCAGAAAACACTTTTTGACATCATGCAGTCACTTCATACCATGAAAACAAAAAATCTAGCATGCCATTTATAGATCCAGCTTGAATACATTCTAGCTATGCCTAGACCGATATGACTTCTGGAAGTACATGATTTTGCCAGTTTGCTGATAGCAGTGAAGGCTCAGTCTGTACCTTTCCTAAAGCCTAAGCTTCAGGGAACAGGAGCTCCCTCCCCATGGACTGGCTGAGCAGTAAGGGGGAAATGTAGAATTCACACCTTAAACTTTGCAACCAAAGAGTTCCTTTGTACCCTCCTTCAGATATAATGGAGTACATAAGTCATTTCAGCACTGCTATCTAAGCAAGAAATTGATAAAAGGTTAGCCCCAGATGGTTTTGACATTCAGGAAACAATTCAACTTTCAAACTAAGAAGGACGATGGGAAATTGTTTTCACAGCCTATTTTTTGGCCAAGTATGAGACTGGTCATAAACTGTCACTTAAAAATGTCGGAGGTCTGTGGCAAGTTTGGCATTTCTCTTTTTTCCCAGCATTCTTGACTAATTCAACATTGCACTAACAAACAGCACGAACTGCCAAAAGCACAACTCAGTGTATAAAAACTTAGCAAATGAATAGCCTTAAAGCCTTTTGGCTATGGCTGTGTAACAATAAGGATGAAGCAGAATTTAAAGGTTTCATGTACAGCCATAGAATATATATTTTATTCACAAGTGAGCTGCTAGATCATTTCTATTAAATGTTTATGGACTTTGCAATAGAAAGTCTCAGTCTAGCAGATTCACTCCAGCATTCTGTTCATCTTTTGAGGGAATAGAGCTCCTGCTTCATGTCCCTCCAGTGGACCTGCTTCAGCAGGTCCATGTCTTTCCTGTACTGAAGACCCCAAAGCTGGATGCAGCACTCCTGGTTGGGAGTCACCAGAGTGGGTTAGAGGGGCAGAATCCCCTCCCTTACCCTGCTGGTCATGCCCAGGGTACTGTAGGCTCTCCTGGGCTGTGGACGTATCTTGCTGGGTCATGTTGAGCTTTTGTCAACAAATACCCTCAACTTTCTCCTCAGGTTTGCTCCCAATATGTTTGTGAAGAAATATAAATCTTTCTGTGAAGAAATATACTTAATAAGGGGAAAAGAACAATATTTTTCAACTTTAATTGAAATATTTATGGGCTTCTTTAATCATTAAAGTTGTTTAGAAATGTTTTAAATGCCTTCATGACTTATCTGTTTTTCACAAACAAGAAAAATTATGGCTATTTATTAAAAACTATAACACATTTTAAATGCTGCTTGTGGCTCTTTATGCAATTCTAGGAGAATCTAATTGATTCTTTGGCTTATTTTCTTATAGATCTTCTTCAAAGGCCTGTATTTCTATTAAGAAGTCTATCCATGATAATTGAACTTGCTGCATACTAAACAGTTTTATCTCTGCCTTAATACAGTTTTTCCTTCCTAAAAGCTGTAAGAGATAAGCGCCCCTGAAGTTTACGTGTAGTTCAAATAAAAAATAAGATAGATAAATGAAATGAGCTGAATAAATGGAAATAAATCTACTATGAAATTAAGATATAAATTGTTAACTATGGAAACAGCCTTTGTAATTAAGAATGATTTAGAGAGGCATAGAAGATGTTTAATCAGTAGGTAAATTAACTGATTATTTTTTTCAGTAAGGTAATAGAAGTTAATCCAATAAAATCCTTTAAAACTTTTTTAGTGGCCTAAAATAAAACAAATAAACAAACAAACAAATGACCCCCAGAACCTAACTTCAAGTTATTTGCAATTTTTCATGAGTACAGGGTTAAAAAACAGGCCTTATTTTTACAGAATTTTCAGTATGCGTCTTAAACCCATATTACAAATTGAACCACAATTCTCTTTTGATATTTATAAGTCAGTATTAATACATGGATCCTCACACACTTTTCAGTGATTCTACTAAATTTCACTGAGGTGTGGTAAATTACTTTATAAAGGAAAACAATAGTACAGGAAAGTAAAATTGCTTTCCAAAAATGAGATGGGAGGGAAAACGTAAAATGTTCCAGCTCAGCCAGCATATGAGAGGTACAGTTGAGAAAGGTATTTTGTTTCTAGACTAGTCATGTGGTCTAGGTCATGAACTGGGATGCAAAATGATATGAAATAACACTTAATTCAGAGTGTCTATTTGAATTTATTCTGAAAGAAGCAGCAGAACTCCAAAGTGAAAAACAGATATGAGCTGGAGCTGGACTGGGCTTTACACCACAGTAATGGTAAAATAGTAACTTCTCAATAAATTTAACTACTTGCTTTTAACACACTTTCTTGTATTCTGTGTGTGTTCTGCTGTTTTTTTCAATAATACTTCAGCATAAGACACTCCAACCAACAACACATCCTTGTAACTTAAAGTAAGCTGTCTGAGGTGCCAAAGCCAGTGCAGCCTTATGACCTTTAACACTATACCACTAAATCTTTACTCAGTACAAGAGATCCTCACTTCTTTGCATGCGTTTTGTTATGTATTGGTTTGTAAATTACAGACTAAGCTATTAGCTCATCCTTTAAGGCTTTATTTCAGATATGTTTTAAGACTTATTGGTAGGACAGCAGATTTCTGTGTCACTACAAAGTCGTGTGAGGAAAACCAAAATGGAAAACCTGTGTTTTGCCAATACATATTAATTATCTATTGTGTACAAAGCAATTTACTTATGCCTGATTTTCACAAATATATCAGATGTAGCCAAAGTACAGACATCCTATGCACACCTGTTATATCTCCCTACTAGTATTTCATACATCTATTAAAAATGTCATTATCAGTAAAAATGAAGCCATCCTAAAGAGTTTAAGCTCATACTATAGTGTTACAGCATTTCCAAAACTTTGTGTTGACAAGGTCTCATATAAAACCATACCTAAACCTTACAAATACATAGGGGTAAGTTACAGATAGAAAGCATATCTTAATAAAATCAGAGTTAAAAATGAGAGAACAGGTACCTTGTAAACATGAAGTGCATTCTACCTATTCATCATATTACCAGTTACTTTAAAAATGTCAACATTAACTGATCCTGTGGCAGAGAACAAAACTCACCTTTGTAGTTCAGCTTTTATTCTTTCTTTCAAGGCTGAACTTCAGCTGTCACTATCAGAAAAAAATCTCCAAAACAAACAGATAATGCTCAACTAGGCCTTAAAGAACTTTAATCTGTTGCATTTTAATATCGCTGTATGTTAAATTGTATTTCATTTCCTCTTCTACAGAACTTAAAAAAAAAACAAACCAAACTTGGCAAAGTTCAAAGTTGGACCAAGGATT
>VYZP01070728.1:6269-24333 GCA_013400635.1 Hypocryptadius cinnamomeus
AATATCTATCTGCTGGCCAGAAGATGCGTTTATATTTTTGTTTGAAAATGCAGGCCTGCATGCTTTGACAATGAAATAACATATTAGGATACAGCCATTTTTAAGGGAGAGAGTAGTTCAATGTTGGAAACATTTGAAAAGTTACATATTGAAGGCCCCCACTCTTTAATTAAGTGTATTAGTCTACTCTTTCATGTGAATCTGTCCTCCAAGCTCACAGCTGTCATGGGTTTTTTAGTGCTTGCAGTGTCTGCCTTTGTCTAGAGATCTTCCTTTGAGTGAATTTCAGGGAATGGGCTGAATGCCCCTAACTGGAGACACGGAAAAATGTTCAGGCCATCTGCTCTCATTGCTGTGAGACATGTGCTAGTTGCTTGCAATTGTACTTTTTGACAGAAGAAATCTATAGAAAGCTGTTTTCATCAGAGCCTTACATTTTTCATCCAAAGATAAACAAATTCCGGCATAACAATAGACCTGTAGGTACAAAATGCCTTAATAACAGAACACTTGTAATAGGTGTTTGGTGCTGTAAAGCCATTTTTCCTTAGTAGCCTGTTGAATTATCTCTGTTCACATTGTTATAGTTGACACACTTTCTTCTGCATATTTAATAAATCATTACATTGGATATCTGCAAGTTGATATGGGAGTGGAGACTTGGGGGGGGAACTCCATCTGCTTGTGGCTTTGAGAATTGTTTTTCTGATATCTGTACATGGATCTTTCTCCTGTATTTTGCAGCTTCCTGGCAGTGCTCTGAGCTCCTGTCCTGTTGCAATGAGCCTGCCTCGGAGCATTGCCAGCTCAACCTGCTCCATGTACAGGGCTTGGCTGGTGCAGCACATGAGCTGCCAGACTAGGAGCAGCTGTGGAGTTGAACTGTCCAAGGCAGGTACTCATGGCGTGCTAGGTACCTGAGAGTGTGAATTTTACTAAGAATAAAAAGAAGGCACAAAAGATTACTTTATTGGCCTCTTTCAAATTAGTTATGTATTCTCTCATTACACAAAGTTTTAAGTCACTGTGACCATCTAAAATGCAACTAGCTTCTTCTTGAAGCTACAGCACTGAATTGTGATGAGACACCTAAGGTCCTCACACTACAGGAAGACATAAATGGGATGCTGCCTAGAGCCTGTTGTACTGGGCTCAGCTATCACTGGGACTGGCTGTGACCAGCAAACTGTCAGTCAGAAGTTTTTGTGCAAGAAAGGCTCCCTGGCTCCTTGGCTTTTGTTTTTGTTATAGAATGGCTCTCTTGAGTACTTTTGACTAACGCTGGATAATTTTTGTACTAATACTGGATAAGGGGTATGAGCTTGGGAGGAGGAGGCAGGAAGATGTAAGGGGGGCATATACAGAATTTGCAGAACTTCTTGCCAGTGGACTGAAATGCTGCCTTGCCTTGCTTACTGTGTGGCTCGGACAGCAGACAGCTGAGACTGCAAAATGCGCTTTAGCTAATGTTTAATTCAAACACTCTCGTGAAAAACTTTCATCCCAGCATTTTATAGCATGTACTCCTGTGTCTCTTTCTTTCCTCCCCCACCCCCACCCCATCCCTGACTTTACAAATTCTGTTCTGTCACCGTAAGAGAATTTTGTTCTCTCCGTAGTCTGTTATGTCTTGTTCATTGAGCTTCCCTGTTGGGGTGCCAAAAGAGCCCTCCTCCTTATTGCTCACGTCTTGCTTTCCATGGGAAAAAGTCTCTGGTGGCAGGAAATTGAGGGGGATTGGCCCTGGGAAATAAAAGCCTCTGTTCCTTTCTTTGCCTTCAGTGTAAGAAGTCCTTTGATATGTCTGTGGCAAATGCCTTATTAAAGGGTCTGCCTGCTAGGAGCAGCCACGTGCTGTTCTTGAACTGTTGCAGATAGTCATATGTGTGAGAAAAAATTAATGACCAGGAAGCCTTAAGTGCTGTTGTAGGTTTTGCAGGGGTTTTTTTCCAGCTTCAATTTTTCCAAGATAACAAAAACTGTTTAGTAAATGGTTATACCTGAATTACTTAAGGATTGTGCCTCATAAAGTGTTCCATAAATTTGTATTTAGAAATTGTAACAAATATTACTTTTCCTTGCATGCTCTTTTGTTACATATTATGTTAAATTTAGCACCCTTTAAAAGTGCAATCCATGAACTAATTTGCAAACTGTTGCAAGTTAGATCTGTGAAACATCTCTTAGTTAATGTAACTTCAAACCTAAACTACTGTGATCAGCAGGTCAAGGGAGGTGATTATAGCCACTCCACTCCAGCCACATAACAGCCCATCTGGAGTGCTGTATCCAGCTCTGGGGCCCCAGGCATAGGAAGGATGCTGATCTGTAAAACAGGTCCAGAAGAGGAGGCCACAAAAATTATCAGAAGGCTGAAACATCTGTCCTGTGAGGAAAGACTGCGAAAACTGGGGCTGTTCTGCCTGGACAAGAGAAGGTTCTGGGAGACCTTATTGTGGCCTACAAGAAAGATGGAGAGGCACTTTTTATAAGGGTGTGTAGTGATAGGACAAGCGGGAATGGCTTCAGACTGAAAGAGCATAGATTTAGATTAGACATTAGGAAGAAATTCTCTAAAGATGGTGAGGCACTGAAGCAGTGATTAGGTTTCCAGTAAACTCAGTATCAATGTGAATTATCTCTGTGATCTTGGGACCTCCAAAATCCTTGTCATGGATGTAATATGAGGATGAGCTCTGAACTGGATGATGTTTAGAGTGACAGTACTTGTTTTTAAATTTCCAGTGTAAAGTGACCACATCTCTGTGAACCTGAAGTTCTGATTCCCTTTCTGGATTCTGTTAGTAAGGTCATGGCTCCAGTGGCCCTTGTGCACCTGGGCTGGTTGCTAGTTTCAGTAATAATATTGCATCTTCAGACGTGGTGGCTCTATTTCTGAAAATTTGCTCAAATCCAGAAATTTGAAATGTTTTCATGTTGTCTACTAATGCTGAGTCTGACTTAGTAAATCCTGCAGGCACCATGTTGACTGTAGGTCATGGAGTGCCTTGCGTTGGGTTCTGAGCTCTGTGGTCAGCAACTGGCACAGCTCCAAGAATTTGCCAATGACTGGAGTGGCTATCTTGGACCAGGGCACATCAGAAAGTTTTTGCAATTCACAACCAGGCCTCAAACATCAGTTAGTCCTAGATACTGCCTACGCAGGGCAGTTTTAGGATGAGGAGGGTGCATGTAAGTACAGTGTGTCAGTTGATAGAAGATGACCAAGTCTTCAATTTAGGAAAACTCCTAGGTAAGCACTTACTTTTGTGCTAAATATGTAGAATATACATATGTAGGAAGCTGCCAGTAGAATGTTCATTTATTTCTGTTGAATCAATTGTGAGAGGAATTGGAAAGTTGGTGTGCTGTACTGAGTACCAGAATAAATCTCCCATGTGTGGCAATTTAACCTTTAGAACTGCTCACTGTTCCATGCGTTTCATACACACTCTTCCTTTAGTGTTTGTTTCATGAAGAAGTGTCTATGAGTGAACTTGGTGTCTTAGCGCATGTTTTATGTCTCCTGACTCTTGGGTAACAGGGTGTCAATATCTAAAATGAATTGAAATAGCTTTAAGGCTAGCATTTTTATTAGTTTTTGTTGGTTGTCCAGATGCACTCCTAACATTCCCTCTTCAAGGGTTTATTTTAGATTTTTCCTTTCAATTTGGAGTCAAGTCACATAATTAATGACTTTAATCATAAGATATTGTTTAGATGCCTTTTTTCCCCTCTGTATAGCTTTCATGTGTGCCTTGTTCTGTGGCATTTGGATCTTCTCAGCTGGAAGATTTTGTGTTAGGATCCTGCTTGGTAGAGATCCTCAGGTGAAGCCCAGCCCTGATTACTCTGCCACATAACACCCTTTATTGCAGCACTCTCTTCCTTTGTGAGCTGAGCATTATCAAAAAGTTACTGATATAGCAGAAATATGTTTATTCTTTCATCAATCTTCCTAGTCATCTGACTAATACTTGCTCTGTTAAGCAGAAAGACTGAGCTTTCTGTCTCCAAACCAAACTTGTTTGTGTATTGAACTTGGTGTGGCTGGCTTGACGGATGCTGTCAGGATGTTTGAAGAAAGATGTACACAGGGCTCCAGTCAAAGGCTGAAGCCCTTGTCAAAATATATTATTATAGACTAGACTTTAAGAACCCAAGTCTTCAAAGTAATTGCCTCTGCAGCTCAGTCCTGAGGCCACCTGCATGTTGTCATTTCTGTTTCTAAAGTTGTGTCTGCAACCACTCTTGATGTGATAGCAGTTACTTTGAAGCTAGTATGTTTTGGAGGGTAAGTGTGTAATCAGACTTATTGGAAGCTGGTGTTGTAAGAGACTCCTCCCAGGATTAGCACTGTAGGTGTTGGCATTCACTGTGCTCTGTATTTTCAGTGCTCAGATATGCAGCCCAGAAACTTTAGCTGCTTTGGCCCTGACAGAAAAGAAGTCTGATTTCCAACTTGTGGGCTACTGATACTCCCTCCAGAAAGTAGCTGGGTTTTCCACTTCCCAGAGTGTACAAGTTACTTGTTTTTGTATCTTGCTTTTACCTCTCATTGTTGCAGTGTTTGCTAAGCAGAACAACTTTTACAATTCCACCATATCTGTTGGTGCCTTCATCCACTCTCTGAACCAATCTTTGCAAATAATTTTAATGAGGGATTTGGGTCTGGCCGGGGCTGCTTGATCTAGGATACCTTTGGGGATGGGAGGCACCCATGGATGAGCAGATCCAGGACTACATTGCAAAGCATTAGTGTTATTCAGGTTAATTCCTAGATGGATACTTATCAAATGGGTCATGTGGTTTTTCTTCACCTATATTCAGACAAGCTGCCTTTTTTCTGATTTGCTTATGGCTATGTTGAGTTGTCTATGGAGGGCAGAACTAAACAACTGTTTAACAAGTTACTAGGAACAGGGCATGGGAAATGTCATGGGGGATGAAGGCTTGGCCTGGTATTAGCTGTCCCACCCTAGCTGACAGGACCATAGCCAAGTAGAACAATCAGCTGGGCTCTTCTGACAGCACTTGTCTCCACTTGTGAGCACTCATAGCTGGGAGTGCTTTTGAAAAGGGGTCCTTGATCTCAGTGTTGCAAGCAATAAAATGATATTTCAGTGTGGTGGCTCATTGGTTTTTTCCCTCGCTCTAGGAAGTCAGGAGCTCTCTGCAGCAGAGGAGTTATGTCATGGAGTCAGAGCAGCCTGTCTGGTTGTGCTGATGGTGGTGAGGGCAAGAGCAGTATTAGAGCAGCCTCCATGGCCAGTTTGGAGGCACAGTGCTTTACCATCTGCATCCCATGTTTGCCTCCAAACTAATGTTTTGGTTCTTGGCAAGTGATATCCTGATTACAGTGTCTGAGAGCTCATTTTAGAGTCATGCTTATTGGAGCTACCAGACTTAAAAGAAACTCTGAGCAAGACATGTATTTGTTTGATTGGTGTATGAAACATCTGGGTAATTAGGAAGAGCAATCTTAAAAGCAAAGGAAGATGAGAGATATCAACTCCCGTGTGGTCATTAAAACTACAAAGCTTGAAGCAGCTATACAAGACCTTAACAAATGTATGGTAGCATCAGTCCAAAATGTGGGTGCCTAGTGTAATTTCTTTTGTGTCCTCTGTAAATGCATGTGTGATCATTTCTCTGGCTGGTGTTTTTTTTTTTTTTTTTGAGGTACCGGTTTCAAGGTATGCAAGTACTTGCAAAACCTGGAGTTCTGCTGTTTTTAAGTGCCTTTTACTTGAGTTGCCTGTGTCCATTACCTGAAAGTGTTTATTCCCTTACTTGAATCAATTGTCAGGGAAAAGCTGAGAACTTGCTTGTGGCATGCACGACTCTGTGTGGGAATGGAACTAACAAAGCACATCACAGTGCATTTCAGGAGGAGCAGGGGCTGTGGTTTTTTACCGAGAATGTGTCATGATGTTCTCAGCTAACCGGCTCGTGGGGTGCCACAGAAAGCAGCTAGTCCAGCCCTGCATTTCCGTCCCCTCCCTTGTGCCTGCACCACGGTGCCTGCAAATGTGCAGTGGCTCAGATCAGGGAGCCAATCCTCCCCGAAACAGGTCTCTTTAGCAAGAGCTGCCCCTCGTTCTGGTTCACTGATGCAGCCACTGGGTTGCCAGCTATGACATGAGAGGTGATGTGAGCATGTGACTGAAAACATGAAAGAATGTAGGACCACATTTTTCACAGAATGATCAAGGTTGGAAGATATCTTCAAGATGATCTAGTCCAACACTCAGTACAAATAGGGTGTCATTTTGGTAACTGAAAGTTATAACCAAACGTTTTGGTATGCTGAAGGCTGTTTACAAAAGTCTCACTGCTGTGGCTGAAATTCATCTAGAAGTCAGCACAACAGTATGCTCCTTCAGACTCACTGCTAGAAGCATTGGAAGAATTGGAGGGCTGCTCACAGAGGCCCCTTCTGTACTCTGCACATAGAGGAAGACCAGTCACTGGGTAGTAGGTGTAAATAATTGGGGTTATTTGCAGCTGGAGATGTGCACAGACATCCTTAATAGGCTGGGAGAGTGTTTCTATGGGAGGTGATAAGGTTGCAGCAGTAAGTAGGAGAAACCACAGATGGTTCATTTGATTACTACCATCATCACCTCCATCAGTGGGAGAGGCAGCTCAGCATGTTGCAGTCTCACAAGTTCCTGAAGCAGCAGCCACTTCCCATGTTGTCCTTGAGATACCTTTGCAGTGTGTTGCCTTTGTCTCCATTGTTGACGATCTGCTTAGCATGGGGCTGCTCCACCTGCTTCTTGCCTTGAGCTTCCTCATGAGAGTCTTCAAACTCTTCTGAGGATGTGTAAGCTGAAACTCTGCTGGCTCCTAGCCTCAGCCCCTCATGTTTGAGTGCTCCATCAGCCCCACCACAAGTGCTCCATCCTGCCCCCAAAGCAGGCAATGGCCTCAGAGCAATACATGCTTGGTCTTGAAGAAGTGAAACTTGAGGAATTCTCTGTAGAAAGAACGGAATACTCTTGGTGACCTAGACATCTTTGTGCACCATACTATAAAAGGCCTCTTTTAAAGAGAAGTGATAACTATTTTTATTTCCCTTCTTCAGCAATTCACCCAGATTCTAGGTAAAATTGCTCTAAAAATCACCTGGACTCATGTATAACTTGATATGGATTTCTGTTTGCAGCTATTGTGGATGATGAAAGGCTTTCTGCAGAGGAAATGGATGAGAGGAGGCGGCAGAATATTGCTTATGAGTATCTGTGCCACTTAGAAGAAGCAAAAAGGTGAGTAAATGAAAGCACACTTATTTCTGGCCTTTAAATGCGGACATTCAGGCCTGTTGTGTTCTTGAGCATCATAATTTTTGATTCAACATCTTGAATTACTTGGATTAACTCAACGTCAGACTATCATAGCACTCAGTATGAGGAACTCATGCCCAATATGAAGAGTCTGATTCAAAGAAAGATTTAGAAATATTCAAGACAACATCCTGAAACTGGCTGTGGTGTCCATTTTCAATGAAAGTTGGGGATGGATACTAAAACACAAGGCTATAGTTTCGTGAGAAGCTGAGTCAGGTTTATGTGAATAACTGGGGAAAGTATTTTGCTCCTGCTCTGTGGCTGTGCTCCCTTCTTGGTGCTACTTCTTGTGGAGTGGCTCAGGTTGCTAAGATGGCAGAAAATCACCTGGACTCTTACAGGTTTAATGATTGATATCATCTTTGTGTTGCAGTGGTAAGTGCAGGCAGGGCAATAAGAGAAGATGGACTCTGCTCTTGCTTCAGTTCCTACTGGTCAGCAGTACTCATCTCTTGAAGCAACAGCAACAGTGATGAAACACTGATTTGAAAGTGCACAGAGTTGTGATCGCCTTTGTGCAAATGTACTGTGCTTTGTTCACTTCATTCCCAAAACAAATATTCAACAACATTTTCATAATTTGAGAGCAGGGAAACAGGGTACAATATCCTTGTGCTTTTGAAGTAGCTTCAAGTGCTGCAATTATTATATATGTAAAAGCCTATTTTATATTCTGTCTCATCAGACTCTTTCAAAGATGCCTCTTATACTTACATTATTGTTATTGGCATCACTGGTAGTGTCTTACTTCGCCTCTGTGTTTGTTGATGATGGTGGTTTTACTTATAAACTGTATTTGGATGAATTTTCCTATGAATTTCTATTGAGAAAAGAAAACTTGAACTGTGATTAGTAGCGCAAGCTGTGAAACCTTAGTGTGAAGATGAAGCTTAGCATCTTTGTAATGGTTTAAACAAGTGTATTTCAGCCAGTAACCTACTATGAAATTATGCTCTGGGCCTTGAATCCACAGTGTTTCCCTCTCAGTAGCTGTCAATGGTTTTGTCCTAGGGGTATTGTTATAAAAATCAGCCTCTTCACTACATTGTTCCATTTGGTGTAGCCAAATGCCACTCTCTCCTTTGCTCTTTCTTCCTGTTTCTCCTGCAGTGGTTCTCCGTTCAGATATTTAAGATGGCAAGTGTGGTCCTCCTGCCAGGGAGGACTGACCTGCTCCACATGCTCCTGCTGCCCCCATTGTGCAGTTGCAAGAGATTGCCCTCAGTCCGATGAGTCAGCTTGCTGTGCTGGCTGTGTGAAGGGAATTCTTAGCTCTTTTGCTGAGTTAGTTTTCTGTGGTTTAGTGAGCTGACTGGTCTGGTCAAGGGGTCAGAGGAGAATCTGAGCAGGCAAGAGGAGGAGGATGGGGTGCAGCTGCACACTGGAGAGAGGGAAGGGAGCAGGTTTCACTTGTGAAGGTGTTAGATCAGGTCCACCATATCAGCTAACCTCAGTGAGTCAAGGTTTGATTTCACTCAAGGTTCCTCCTTGGGATGTTGCAACTCACCTATCTGCTGCCTTATAGTGTCTAGTCTCCAAATTCAACTTTTTCTCTTCTGCTGCTACTATGACTGCTTTTTCTTCCTGGCTCTCTTCAACCTTCCCCTTTCCCAGGCTACTTGTCATTTTGAAATTGAGTCCTCTAGCTAATTTGAAGCAGCTCCCTTGCAATTTCACAAGGAGATGTGAATTTATTTTTACAACTAATGACTTAAAATAGCATCTGCTATGATGCTATTTTATCATAGCATGCCCCTTCCTTGTATTTATTTTTGTAGAGGTTCTTGCCAGTAGAGGTTCTCTAGAAGAAGCATTCTTTTAGCTCTGCAGTCCATGATGGGACTTCATATCCAGGACAGTTATTTCCAGGGTTTTTAGGTACCTGGATGCTTTTCTGGATCTCTGTTTGGAAAATCAGAATCTACTAGTACTGTTCAATGGTCACTACTTCGTAAGGTGGGGATGAGTTCTGCAGTGTAAGGAGCATTGTACTTCCCTTACTAAGGGATTGGGCTGTCATGGATGGAGCTGATGGAGCACAATGCTGCTGGATGTCCTCCTCTGCCTCAGTACCCTGGTCCCAGTGCTCATTAGGAAGGAAGAGGTGACCGTGAAGGGTGTGGTAGAGGCCCTGGGAGTGCTTCTGGGTAGACAGAGCTGCTGTGAGAAAAAAGAGCCTGAGGGGAATCTTCTCCCTTCACAGAGAACCATTGAGGTAATTTTGTTGTACCATGAGACTTTGCCCCAAGATACTCTTGCTGCTGTGAAAACAACCCAGCTATAAACAGCTACAGAAAAGCTTGCAGAAACAAGTAGAAATGCCTGTGTCTCATGGCTGTGTAGCCCCTAGCCCTGCTTTCCCAGGAGGTGACTTAACGCTGTCCAGGGAAGCTGAGCTAGTGCCAGGCCCAGGCTCAGATATCAAAGGTGCGTGACCATGCTTTTCCCAGCACCAATCTGGAGCAATGGGAAACACGAGAAAGTTTTGTATCACTTCTCACTGTGTGGTTGTTCACTCTGTGTGCTTGATTAGGGGTGAAACTTGTTGATATGCAGTCCTTGTCTGTACCTGCATGATTATAGCATTTTTGCTGTCACTACAGAGCCTGAACAAAACTGGGGACTCTGGAAAGTGAGACAGAGAGCAACAGGGTCACAATTAAAATATGACCAGCTGGGGAGGCTTGAGTGTAGGCTTCTTCCACTGCACATGGTGGGTCCTGCCCTTCAGCTGCACTTGGAGAGTGCTTTCACAGGAAACATTCCCAAGAGATGGGTGTCTGCAACTTTGGCTGCTGCTGGGTGGAGGGGTCCCAGCTGGGTGCTCCCTAGCTCTGCAGCAGCACTCTCTGCAGGCCCTCTTCCCCTGCTGTGCAGGCCCTCTTCCCCTGCTGTGTACTTGTGGCAGTGGGTCTGAGTCAGAGCAGGCAGGATGGTGCCTTCAGCCCCAGGTGCAGCAGCTGGTTGTGAAACCACCCAGAGCTCTGCCTGCTGCCTGCATGCTCACAGCAGTACCCTCCTGGGTGAATGTGGGGAATGGGAACTGCCTTTATGACATATTTAATCTTTGTCATGAGTGCTTGGAGAGGACTTTTTAATATTCATAACACTGTGGATATCAATGGCAATAATAGACTGAATGAGTAAGTCGAGTTTTTCCAGTTGGCAGCTGCTGAAATTACAGGAAATACTATTTCAGATAATCGACTGTGTGCAAATACAATGTGCTTTGGTCCATACTGGAGAGTAATAAATAATGAAATAAACAGAAAATAGCAAAAGATCAAGCAGAACATGACTGGGGCTATGTCAGGAGGCATATTTTGGTTCTCACCATGTTTGTAATGAAAACATTATTTTGTAGAAGCTCTGCATTTTAAAATTCCAGAATTAATTAAACAGGTGAAGAATGTGTGCTTTCAGCTGCTTTTCAGATCACTGTTTACACTATTTGCATATTTTTATAAAGCTCAGTTTTAATAAAAACTTGGCTAAATGAAAAAAGAATCCTGTCACTGGTAGCTGATGCTTCTGCAAATACCTTCTGAGCTAGGCACAGTATCTGTTACACCTATACAACATAGGAAATTGGTTTTTAAATACAATGAGCAGGCTTGTAATATCTGCAGAGGTCAGTAAAGTTTGATAGGGTGTTATATTTGATATTGAGGAAAGAATTTTTTTTTTTGTTAGATTGCTGGGCCCCTTTCTTTCTGAGATTGCACATCTGATAAAATGAGGTTTTGGTTGCTGGTATATATTGTTTGATTTATTACTTTTACCTTTAAGCAAAGTCTCTTGCATACTAAACAAAAAACCAAAAGGAGCAAAAAATTGATAGCATCCCATTTCCTTGAACTTCTGAGAAGAAAAAAATCAAGAATATACAATTAGGAGTAGGGATTTTTACACTTCAAGAAATGTAGCCATGGATCCACTAATAGAAGCCCTCCAGATGTTACCCTGACACTTATCCAGTATAATTTGGAAAATCATACTAGTAAATAGCAAAGATCTAAGGTGGGCATAAACAGCTGTGTAACAAGCCCTCAGGTCTTCTTGGATTATGTGAATTTTTACAGGTGCATGCCCACATTTTTCCCAGTCCCAATCTGGTGAAAGTAATTGTCCACAGCGTCCTCCTTTCCAAAGGAAATACCCAGCACACCAAATTCTGGCTTGGGTTTGGCTTTTGCTGTTGCTTGTCTCTGCTGATGTGTAATTACTGCACCGTAAAGATAATACAGATTTGAAGGATTTAAATTGTGATTGCAGCTTTGGCATATAAAGCAAATCAAATTTTCACTAAATGTGTTGTGGCTGGCTAGGCTTATAATCATCCATAGTAAAGTAGATACTGTTTCTCTTGGCTTTTTAGAATTTATACCTTCTTATGATAAGATTGAATTTGAACCATGAAACTCCTCATTTTACTAACCCTGACTCTCCCTGCATGAAATGGAATATACTTTGTTTCATAAAGCATATTCTGCAATTTCATAAACAGAGCTGCCAGAACATTTTTTTCTTGCTCAGCTGTTCAGTAAGGCAGTAACTTGTATAAAACACTGAAGTTTTAGCTTCAGTATTAGGACAATAAAGATACAGTAAAAGAAAGCTATCCAGAAAACTTCTTTTTGAGAAGTCTTTTTTTTTAATGTGAATAAGTAAATTCTCATTCTTCTGTAACTTTTCAATAGAGAAACAAATTGTCCTGTTTTGTTTCCAAAACCTGCCTCTTTCATAATGTTGGTTTTTAATTGGTTTGCAATGGCTAGTTGCAGTATTGATTGATGATATGATAGTTATGAACTGCTGAACAAAAATGTACCTACAGTTTAATATACTTAAAAGGTCAAACTCTGAAGTGCTTAATTGGCTTTTGTTAATGCCAAAAGTTTTGCAGTACCATAGCACAACAGAAAGCTCAAATTGCCAGGACTGTGGGACCATGGAGGGTGGCTAAAGGGGTCACTGTTTCTGGGGAAGGCACCAGAGTCCTACAAAGACTTGGTGTACTACAAGTGAAGTCTGCCAGGTTTCATGTTGCTGTTTCTCAAGGAATGAAATTATGGCAACCATTCAGCCCTGGCAGGTCATGAGTGAATTAATATTACTCAAATACTTTCAGACTACAGGAAATATTTAAAGACCTGTGCCCTTAGTAAATATAAAATATTGTAATCTAGCTGTAAAACTACCTAATTTTAGGCAGAAAATATAAAAATATTTTGTAGTCACATGTTTCATATGGGTTTCTCAGAAAATTCTTTTGGGATTGGTAGTTACTACCGTGTTGTAAATTATCAGTTTGGTCTCCCCATCTCTGCCTGCTTTAAGCCAAACGAAGTACTAGTGGACATGGCTGGCAGCACCTCTGTAAAGGTCAAATGTTTGAAATTAAGGTGTGTCATGAGGTGAAATTCCTTGAAGAAACCCACTTAGCTGTGTTATGCCTATTGCTGAAGTATCTTGGTCCACACAGAAGTACTTGCTTGGTCCAACAAGCGTACCTGCTGTTTCACATCTTGGTCCTCAGCATGCTTACCTAGACTGCCAGATATTGGTAGAACAGCGTTTTGTTTTGGAGAGTTATGCATTGTGTGGATAGGCCAGAATTTTTGTATGCAAGTGTGATGTCAGTGGTATCAATCAATCAAATAATTGCTTGGATAGTGATATTTGCATATGAAAAGTCTCGATGGTGAGATCTAAAGGCAAGAGAAACCTTTTGTGCTACTTTCTGTACAGGATGCATTGCCCTGCTTACTGGCACGTTGAGGTAACGTGTAATGGGTCATTGCTCAGCGTGTATACTTGTGGAATAATGATGCCGAGTAATGATGGATGTGACCTTTGTTTTTGTAGACTGAACCATATGGCACTTGTCCCATAGCATGCACTGGAGCTAACAGTATAGTCGCTTCAGAGCCAGTTTGTTCTCCTTCTCGAAGTTTTCCACCTTTCTTTTGGGCACTACTGTCTTGTGAAAGGAATTGTAGTTTGTTGGGTTTTTTGGTTGTTTTTTTTTAATGGAAGACTGACAAATTTGAAGCTAGTTCATGCTCTGCTGCCCCTGTATTGGTGTTTGTAGGCTAAGTTTCACCAAGAGAGCACACAGCATTTTCATTTCTCCTTCACTTTCTCCTCTACATCTTGGATTATATGTAGTGCAACTAGAAAGCTTATTTGACTTTATACTCCACTCACAAGTCTACCTGATTGCCAGGTCAAAGCGGTGGCTTCATTCTGCACCCTGGGTAGCTCCTAGTTAATATTAAGCGTGATCTGATGTGGCCTCACTAAGGTATCAGTAGTGGCTGAGTTGTTTCATTACCATGGGGAGCACTTGAAGGAGTAGGGATACTGACAGGGGTGCTTGTACATCACCAACCCAAAACTCCATATCTGGAAGGCTGCTAAAGGAAAGCTTGGGGCTGAGATGTGTAGAGAGGAACAGAGCTGTGGGGATTAGAGGTACTTAGGGTTTGTACCTTGCTTAAGAGAGTCACAGGAAGCTGCTGTTGGGAAGGATCTGTGACAGCACCCATGGGAAGGAAGGACATGTTTTGCTTAGTGTTGAAGGGCTTAAGTGTTGCTCTTGACCTTTGGGTAAGTCCTTCTGCACTGTTTCATATTTACCTGAGAGTAGCCAAGACCTTTGCTTCTCTGTGTGTTAATGACAGAGTAAGTGACAGCCTGTGACAGTGCTTGTGTGCTTTGCCCATGCCACCCCCTATGGACTCTGGGCTGTGGTGGCTGCATGCCATGCTGCTGGAGCAGCTGACCAGAGTGGTGCATTCTCCCTGGCACATGTCCCGTTGGACTATATCCCTAGTAGAGCACTCAAAATGCTTTATGTTATCATCTGCCTGTTTGCCTTGGACCAGGCGAGGAGATTACCTGGACTGAAGGAATTTGCTTCTTAACAGCCCCTTTGCAGGAGTGTACTTTTCACATGTTGTGATCCTTCTTTCTCAGCTTACTGTGTCCTGGAGAGCTGTTGATCTTTGGAAGAAGTGTTTATTCAGGCTCTGGCAGAAAGCATTGTGGGGAGGTATGGATAGCTATTCATAGGTCAGAAGAGATGGGTCAGCAGCTGTGTGTGGTAACCTCTATAGCACTACTTTGTACTGACTGCTGATGCTAGTGAGGTGCCCACAGGTGTGTATGGGATCTTACTGTGTATTGGATACAGGAAATGACTGTTCACAAGAAACATGATGCTAGAGCAGGAGGCTTTTGCAATTACTTAATGGATGCTAGAAATCCACATCTCTATGACTTAGCTACTTATTTGAGACTGAAAGTCCTAAAATTATTCTAATGAATGTTTAGATTTGCAAAAAAACCCCAATGTGCTGCTGTACCCGCAGCTCTGGATGGGGAAAGCAGCTCAAGGACTGGAGGGATCAGTGCTTACTGAATGTGCAGGCACGGCGTTGCATCCAGCTTTTGCCTTCTAGGTACTGCAAGTGAACACTTTATAGAATAAGACAATTTCTGAGGGATGTAGTCTGGCTTCCTTTGAAAATCACTTCCGTTGCAAATGTCTCAACCGTTTACTGTCCAGAGAAGGAGCACTCTGGCAGTTTGTATCTCATATTTAAGAATGAAGTAATGATGGAAACTGCTTTGGCTGTGGACGTTGCTGGCCACAGACCATGTGAATCCTGTGTTAGTAGATAGAGCTGTTGCACAACCAGTGCTCCCCATCATGAGATGAGTGGTGCTCCTCTGCAAGGGGTGTGGTTGCTTTTTAAAGCAGTGTGTGGTCAGATTTACAACTGGGCTGATTGGGTTGTGAGGTTGTGTGGCTCAGCCCTGTGCACTGTGTGGTGCTTTTGATTGCTGTTAGTCTCAATAATTAATGTGCTTTAAAAAGGTGACTTTGTATTCACCTGTATTTAAATTTTAAGAGGTATAGTAGTGTCCCAGAGGAGATAAGAGTCTATATGGACTTCGTAGGAGCTTGGACATTTGTCAGGGCACTTCTTGATGTTCTGGAACCACTGTCATTTGAGGCTGATAATGAGCCTCACATAATTGCTTTTGCTATTTTTGTTGCTGGATTTAGATAGGCATGTGCAGACCTCTGTGTGTGGCTATGTAAACCCTTCAGATTCTTTCCACCTCACTCAAATTAGGAAGAGCTGTGAAAATGGCTCTGTTCATGGTTTCTGTTTTCCAGCTCTTCATGTTTCTTTGAATTACTTGTGCACTTTCTGTAATGCACAGGAAGACAGGTTTCAGGGTAATCTCTTCAATCCCAGATTTAACACCAAAAGGGGGAAAGATTCTTTAAGCCAAACCTTCCCCTGGAAAATTTAAGTGATGTATTTGTTTTTCAACTGAGTTGTGGGACTGGCATGCATTCTTGAATTAGTACAGCTTAAAGTAATTCAGCTGAATGTTTTCTTTAAAACATAAGGAAAAAAATTTCTTGACAAGATTTTTGTTTTGCAGTTTCAAATCCTATGAGCTCGTTAGTGTCTCATATGAAGTGGTTGGTGCTATTAGGTATCAATTCACAAACAGATGAAAGACAAAAGACCCACTATGGAGTTACCTCTTCTATGAAAAGAGAAATGGTAGCCCAAATATTGCTGCAATCTCGTGCATGTGTTCAGAATTAGTATTGTGTTAGGCACAAAAAAAGAGGTGAGATACTGGTTGTTTCAGCAGTGGCAGCAGGACATGGCCTTGAACATTTAATGTACTCCACTGTTTCTAGTGTACACTAGCACCATTCCTGACAACTAAGGCCTGAAATTGGTTTCAGAAGCAGAGACTGAGCTGTGAATGGGTTTTGAGCCTGACAAATTTGAGTCTGGGGGAAGGGTTGTTAATGAATCCTCTCAAGTAAATGGAAGGAGCTGCTCTTGAGCTTGAAGTGCTGGGAAGGACTTCATACAGCTTCTAGTGTCTGTAAATGCTAGGCAGGTTCTGGCTTGGAAGAGGACGCCTCCACGATGTGCAAGTGTAGCAGCTCTACTATCTTAAGGGGAGAGCATCTTAGAGGGCTACTTTTTTTGTAATTTTAATTGAATCGGTAAGTTTTGACAAGTGAGTTGTACTGTGGCATTGAGTGCAGATTTATTCTGGTAGGATGATGGCTAATGGCATGTATAATTTCCCAGCTATCCAGAGGACAAACAGCTTGACTGCCCTGGAATGAGAGTCCAGTTGTGAAGATGTGTAATTCCTGCAAGGCACGAGTACATACTCACTTTGCAAGGCAGCAAACATGAGAGACTATATTCTCATCCTGGCTTTTATTGCTCCCATATGGGCTATTGGTGATGTATTCACCTCACAAAAGAAGTGATAAAGCCAGTCTGACAACTTGAGCCCTTCTGTCAACTATGGCATGTTAACTATTCTTAAATTTGTTTGCCATCAAAACAGGTGGATGCATTTTAAAATTTGATGCCTCAAGAGTGTTAGAGGAACTTTTAAATGGATGAAATTGACTTAAACTCAATTCTTTTCATTACCCCTGTCATTCTGTTCTCTAAGTCTGCTTATTGTAGGTGCAAAGGGAGAATTTGTCCACTGAGACAATAAAAAAACCACAGTGATTCCTGCAGGCATGCATATCCCACTGCACAGAAATTGCCCTGCTGCGTTGTAGCCATGCTCAGGTCACTCATGAGTTTTGTTTGACAGTGGATAGAATAGAAGAAGCTGTGGGAGCAAGGAAAGACAGGGAAATGGCTCACTGGAAATGTGCAAAAACCCTAGATAGAAGGCTTAACATGGGAAGAATTGGTGGAGGGCCATTGCATGTAGGTTATGGACCCTGGCTGCTGTTCCTGGGGTGTGAGGCTGGGTGGGGTTGTGGAGGATGCTGCTGCATGCCAGTCACGTTTGCAGCCTGTCACTGGCCTTGGAGAAAGGTTCAAAGCATCAATTGCATCATAAGTTACACTCTGTGGAAGGACTGTCTTTAAAGCTTGGCTGTCAAACAGGCTGCTCTAAAATGGGTAAAAATCAAATATGTGTTTACACGTTGCGCCAAACTCTTTTTCTCTGTTAAAGAAACAAAGCAGTGAAATGATGTCACATCAGTAGATGTTAAAAGCTGGAATGTATTTCTTTCCTGACAGTTTCCAGGTTGCAGATTGCATCCCCTCCCTTGCCGTGATCCAAGGAAAGCACAGTGTGCTTTATTCAAGTACATCTGCATTTGCCTGATGTACAGACCCGATCATGTGGGATTTGCTTTGCAGCACGTTTGGGGGTTTGCCAGACCAGGCCTTGGTCTGGCAGTCTTTGCTGGAACAGAGTTCAATGGGATTCGTGACTGTAGTTGTGTTTTAGGGCTTCCCATTTTTCTGTTTAACATCTACAGAATAGGGAAGTGTTGACTTGATCCACCCAGTAACTTTTGAGGCACACTATCTTCAACTGTTTTAAAAAACAAAAATCAAAATTCCACTTAACATTGAAAATAAGATGTTGGGAGAGGAGAAAAAAATTGTGGTTTGCTTTTTGGTTTTTTTTTTCTCTGAAGTACTGATGGCATTGAAGGAGATATGTGTTTTCAGGTTTTTGAATTTTTAATAGCATGCTTTTATAGTATTTTCAATCCTTTGTTCATGTCTCTTGTCCATTTTTTTTTTTTTCTTCCCAAGAGAGCCCTGATCTAACATTGTGATTAGTGTAATACTTAATACTGGGATGTCTAATGTCTATTTTGGGTAGAGCTT
>VYZP01070735.1:1167-11182 GCA_013400635.1 Hypocryptadius cinnamomeus
CAGATATTTACAAAACATTCCTCTTAAACTGCATGAAAGCACCAATCTTGAGAACAGTCACCATCGTCAAACACTTGGTCTCCACTGGCACACAGGAGCAGCTTGCACCAGGAAAAAGATTCAGGAGATCAGCAGATCCACCCAGAACTATAACAGCTGTAGCTAGAGTTATCATCAAAGCAATTTATTATTTTACATATGCCTTTAATCAACAGCATTTGTAATCAATTACACTTATCACTGAAATAGACCAGGCCTCTCATGTTCCTGGTGTTATTACTCACCTATGCAGACAATCCCACACTAGCTCTGCTCAGCGTTCCATGGTGGTCATGTAGACTTTGCAGCATGAAACAGAAATTTCCTTCTGTTGCTGATCTTCACTTGGCATGGTCAAGGAAAAGGGTATGAAGGGGGTGTGTGCCCATATGAATCTAGGAAGGTGGGAACTGGATGGGATGCTGGGAACTGAAATGCCAATTTCATAAGCTCAAAGAGTAGAAGATATTTTATAATTTATTTTGGCTCATATTTGCCACTGCACCACCCCATCACTCTACTGCCCTCTCTACCCTTATTTTATTTTAATGAGCAATGCTAATTTTGGACAGCTCTAAAGAAAATGTGCTGTATGAAAGCAGGATGTGTTATCATGTGAGAATATAACCAAATTAGAAATTATTGGAATAGCTGCCAACTGCCTAATGCTCAGAAGAAATCTCATTTTGATGTCTAAACCAGAAATAATATAATTTTTACTGGCTACTTCTATCTAAACAGATTCATATACTCTGAATGTATTTGCATATAGAGTTGAACCCTTCTTCACTCAAATTACTACGGAGAAATAAGATTTATACTATTTGATTACATAGGTACACTAGCACTTTAGATTGCTTGCTTCTGTCAGGACTGCATTTCTCCTGTGCATGAATGACTCAGTTTAGCTTTCCTGTATGCTACTACTACGTAGTGATATACTGTTGCCAGAGAGGCATGCAAGGAGAATAGGCATTCTATACAAATAGATTTTCACTGAGGATTATACTTGAGTTATTCCTCCTGTGTGACTGCTTTCTTCCCTGTCTAAACTTTATAACCATTGCAGGAGGCCAGATGAAGGAACCAGAGTTAGAAGAGGACTACTGGTGCTAATTGCCCTTGAGAAGAATGCTCTACCTAAAACAACTCCTACTTTAAAACACACCATCAGAAACATCTGATTAAATGTAAATCAGAGAATAAGAGCAAAATAAGTGCCCAATTGGAGATATTTTGGAGATACCATTACTTGATGGAATCTGGAAGTGGGTCCCTCTAGCTTAAACAGTATGCCCAAACTGACCAGAATGAATGGGAGCTCTTACATAGACTATATTAAAAGCAAGGCCAAGTGAAATTTTAGTTCTTAGTCTAGGATACCCTCTTTTCTCACATTTTCTGTCCATTCCTCATTCTTTTCTACTTTCTATAATTCTGTCTTTAAACTCTCCACCATATGACATTTGCAAGAAGGGAAAAGAGCAGACGTGGCAGAGTCTCTCTGTGCTTCTGCACTGAATGATGTCTACTACCTGAGGCAAGGTGAAATAAGCACCAGGAATTGCTAGGAATGTCTGGTTCTCATTCCTCTTATAAGGCTTCCTGCTCAGAGAGGCACCTAACTCACATACCTGCACTGTGATTAATATAATTGTACATTTTTTAAAAAGTATTAAAAGTGTATTAAAAATAACTCAAACATTGATATAAAAATAAGTTGTAAGTCAAATTCACTTTAAGTGGTTATGTAGTAAAATGAATATGTAAGTAGAACAGGTTGGATATAGGCATAGAGTTTTTTTAATAAATAACAGATCTCACTTTCATGCTCAACTTCATTCACTTGTGCAAATGTCCAAACAAAGGTATCTAATACAGTAATGGAAACTACCAGAAGTTTTCTGATAGCCAAAATTGTCCAAAATACACCCTACATTCTTTGGGACTTCTATGTAAATGCTGCACCATTCCAACCACGAACTGAATTTCACTGTGTATGTATTTGTGTCACGTTTTCTTATTTTTGTTGAGTTTGAATTAATCCTTCAACAAAAAAAAAAAAATTATGTACTTTGACACCAAAAAGCAGAGTGAATGAAAGCAAGGGAAAAAATATGAATAGCAGGAAATAAGACCAAGTTAAAACACTGATTTTTGAAGTCTGTGATTGTGACCAAAATTTTTACTGGAAATTGAGGCATGTTATTAATATGATTCCTCATGACACTATAAAAGGAATCTGGCAGTAGGACAATTCAGGTAAAGAAGATAACTGTAGCACTCTTCAAGAAGTAGTAAAGCAGTGGAAAGAGAATCAGTATATAAGCATTAAAGCTTTTCCAGGTTTCAAAAGGATTTAGTGGGGAAAAAGGTAAAAGAGGTAGTCCACAAAACTGAGAATGTTATAAACTTTCAATATTATCAAATTTTAAAAGTATCCATTTTTTAATGCTAAATATAGGCTAAAATACTCATGAGATGGTATTGGCATTGCCAACATTTTTCTATTTCAGTAAATTCTTGTGTAATTCTTGTGATTCTAATCATAAAGGAGAGATTAAAAACATTATGTGGGTTGTCATATTTACCAATACTTTGAAAATCAAAATACTGTAACTAGTACATTTTACATTAGAATGCTAATTAAAAATATCATAAGCATGGGTTGCCAAGAAAATCTTGAAAGAAAAATTGAGCTCTTTTCCATGGGAACAACTTTGAAATTTTTAAAGGTTTTGCTGAAATTTTTAAAGGTTTTGTTGTTCTGTTAATAACATCACAATTATAGAGCAAAAAAAGTGTTAAGAATGAATGATTCACTGGACTCATTTTTTATAATGAACCACCACATTCTAAGCATTTTTTGCTGTGTAGTAGAGTATAGGAGGCTGCAATCTGAGTGTTTTAAAACAAGTACTTGGATACTATGTAAGGTGTGTGTTAATGGACACTTTAGTTTATTACCTTGTGTTGGGGCATTACCACACACTGGAACCTGGTCATTGCTCAAGAAGCCTCAGAGCAGCCAACAGAATTTTCATACTTCTGAGCATGCACCCTGTGTCCAGCTGATGTAGCACACAGCAGGAAGCGTGCCATGGTCACCTCAGGTTGGTCACTGTTATTCTGCAGTACCAGTGGTCTGGCTGGTCACCACATCTGCTCAATACAGGTTTGGCCAGTGAATGGGCATGCTGAGCTCCTGCTTTGTTGCAGTGCCCGTTAACTTGGGCCCAGATAAAAATCTGCACCCTTTCCCATGTGCAAAATGAGACCACCGAACTTCTCACAGTTTAGACAGTCTCAGTGCTCAGTTTGTTGCACTATATAATCAAGGAGCAAGTGGCTCCTGATTATTTGCCCTCTCACACTGGCAAGCCCTCCCTTGAGGGCAGAGCAGAGTCTGTCTGCTCTTTGCAAGTTTGTGCTCACTGATCCTGGACTAGCCCTATACAAAACGTGGTTTCCAGAGCACTGCGTGCTTTGGGTGACATTTTCAGAAGTACAAGAGGAGCTTTTGTGTTGGGCTGTGTACATATCAGGAGGTCAACACCAAAGGCATCGAAGCTGTATTGCCTCCCTGAATAGATAAGCCCCAACCCCATTATCAGATAAAGAGATCTTGGCTCTGAAGTGCCTAAGTCACTCTTAAAAAATCATATTATTTTGTAGAATGTAACTTGTTTGACCGCTAGGCTCCTGAGAGAAGTCAGCTGCCTCATATGCACAGGAACTTTGGCAGACTCGGTAACACACAGAAAATATGCATCCAGCCAGCTGCCTCCTTCCTTCTGTATTTAAAATGCAGCTTCCTACAGGAGCAGGGAAAGATCAAGAATCTGTATCTCACTTCATTTACCCTCAGACACAGAAATACAAGGCGTTATTTTGAGAAGCGGCATGAAAAAAATCCATCACAAAAGATAAAAGACTGTGGTTTCCAAACCCGCCTGTTCCCTCAGAGGGAGGGGCTTTGCGATGGGAGCTGTGTGTTGTTGAGGAGAAGGCGCACACCACATCCGTGTAAACATATCCCACACAGTCAGTGACGCACTGATTCCCTTCTAAACATAGAGCCGCGCTATCGGCGCTGCTGCGCGGCTCGGCAGCTGAGAGCCTGCCCAACACCACGTTTATCTAATGGACCGTCATGGACAGAGCACAATAGACAGTGAGATGTGTGAGGATGTTCAGAGCCAGTACAAGTCCTTTTTTCTCTTTTCCAAATGGGCAAAGGAGGGGGTGAGGGCATTACACAAGACAGATCACACGGCTGTCCAGCAGCCACTGAACCATAGCATAAAGGCCTTGTTTAGATAAATAATGACTCCTTTACTTTATTCTTAGAACTGGAAGTCTCTAGAACTGAAACATAATGTCCCACAACTGCTTCTGGCATCTGTTTTTCAGGGAGAGGATTGGGCCATTTATAAGTGGATCCATTTTCACAAAGGTTTGCACTGTTGCAGAGAGAATTCATCTCTTCCCATCAATAGGTCCCATCCACTTACAAAGGGCAACAAGGCAATGAACTAAGAGTTTTGACACAGTGTTTTGGAAATTAACCAGGCAATCAAATCATGTGCCTTCCTCAAGCTTCTTTCGATCATCCTACAGAGTGTCCCAGGAAGAGTATACTAAGCAAAGGAAAAAGTAGCATCATCTGAACAGTTTGGATGTGAAGGTATTTCCTTCCCCATTGTTTTGGGAAGCGGGGGTATTGGAGGTGTTATTACTAGTTTGTAGGTTTTAACTTTATAATCAAGAACTGTTCCAGAATTCAGCTTCATGGTTTGCTGAGTTCTGGAAATTAGAATAATGAAGCTGACATACTTTCATGTACATGTAAAGGTTTAAGATTTCATTATAAACTGAGTATCTGAAGGTGTTCAGAGAAGACTTCACTACTCCTAAGACAACCACAGCAGTCTGAAAGGAGATATTTTCCCTCATCTCAGGAAGTGAACACAAGAAAGAAAGACCAGAGTAAATAATGATGGTTTACTCTTGAATCCTATCTCATTTTCTGCTGAGAAACTGCTTTGGTGAAACAACTGCACTGTGAATAGTTTATTCATCAATTTATTCCTTTTTCCCCAGTTGTGGCTTACTAGAAAATGTCTCATGAACTCTCTTAAATCTATTACATATTTGATATTTACTCTAGTTCAAAAACCATGTTAGTCTGTGGTTAGCTCATAACCTGACCATGACAGGTTTTACCATTCATTTCAGAGAGCATGCAAGTGTTGACTACATCAGGCATCTAACTTCTCAACCAAGTGAAGCTCACTTCAATGTTTGACAAATTCACTCCATTGGCAAGGAGGCAGTAGATCCTACTCAAACACACATGCAACAGATGTGAGAGTGGGGAGGAGAGAGAGAAAAGATGGAGAGGCACAGAGAGCCTCCGTGTGAGGCAACAGCCAAGTAACAACTTGCTGTCTGGAGGATTCTTTAGGACAGCAGAGAAAAAGCCCAGGAAGCATGACTAAAAGCCTGGTTATGTGGGAATATGTCCAAATGAAGAGATAAGGATCAGGTAGGATGACCTATTTTGAGTGTCTGGCTTTCTTTGCACTTCTGGGAAATTTATTACTGCAGAAAGTACAGGGGCAAAGAGTAGTTTAATTGACAGGCTAACACTGATGGATGCGATATTCCAGGGAGACCTCTGCCTAGGCAGGAGAGTGAGCAAATCTTTAAAGTGACTGCACAAGTGCTTCTATAATTTTGGCTTGTTTTTCATCTTTATAATGCTGTAAATTTTAGAATGAACTTTAAAGGGTAACCGCTAGACATTACTTGATCTACCTGCTCCACAGACAATTTAACTAAGACTCAGGAAAGCAAGGAGGTTTTACTCCTGTTGTGAGAGGTAAGACTGGCAGGAGCATAACAAAGTGAAGGTCACTTAGGAATTCTATTTCAAGTATTTCAGAAATAAAACCACATAGTGACACCAAGCCATTCAGGAAGCTGTAATTATCTTCTCTGTTTTGGAGGATGCTTGTGACAAACCAGCCACTGTTGCAAGTGGTGGCCTCAGATAAGAAAAGTCTGTAAAATTCAAGTTTCAGCAGAAACACAGAGATGAGTTTAATCAGGGTTAAAACTGAAAGAAAAGCCTACATTACATTAAGATTCTTCATTAAGATAAACAATCAAGGTACACACACACACACACACACGCACGCACACACACACACACACAGAGTTGCTATTTCCTCCTACTAAGAACAGTTCAGTCTTTTCTTGATGATTTTATATACCCACCCTCTGGGGATACAGCTGACTGCTAGCAATTACCCTTGATACACCAGCAGGTATTTCCTGAGGGGAAATGACTATCCTAATAGCTAGTGGCTGGTAAGCCTCCAGCTGATCGAGGCAGTTTTAACTCCTGACAAACTGGGTACTGTCCATTCACCTTGTCACAATTACTTTAATGTCTTCTTTGCAGAGAACTCAATGTTCCTAGAAATATTTTACATTTTTTAAATTTGCACCCACAAGGTTTTATGGGTGCAAAACTTTGCATGCCTCATTTGCATTTGCTTCTGGTTTCCAGGCGGTAGAGCAGAAATGTGGAACAGACCACAGCACCCCTCAGGTTCCCCAGATATCTCCACTACTTAGCAAACATAAGGATGTGAAGGTCTCTGAGGATGAAGCATCACAACTGGTGAGGGAGACTTTCCACAAGAGTGAGACCAAGTAACAGGATCCACAGTCCTTCCCAGGGCTGCATTTTCAAAGGCATGTGGGACAGTGTCTTTGCCCCTCTGCCACCCTGAGGTGCGCGTAGCTGCCCCACTGCCAGCTTTGTCATGTTCCTGGGGCACAGCCTCCTCACTACATCCCGTACACCTCCCTCAGGAGCCTGCTATGCCCAGGAACAGCAGACAAGTTAAGGCTGGTCATGCTGTGTAGCTGTTCTCCTTCGACTTGGCAGCAAGGGACTGATCCCGTATGAATTAGGGTTTCCAGTGAAACCCAAGGTAAGCCTCTCACCAAGGAATTCAAATGACAAGATTGGTGCTCAGTGAGACAATTACCCACAATTGCAAATTTTAATAAATGACAACAACAATATTTTAATGAAGGGAGAAGGGAAAACCAAGTAAAACAACCAATATGCACTGCCTAAGCCATGAAGTATGACCATCTCACAGCCAGCTTTGCAAAGCTGCACCAGCCTGTTACTTCCTCCTTCCTGTGGTAACATTTCCTTCCCATTTTGAGGCTTTAAAATTTTCCCACATAATAAGATCAGCTCAAGCTACTTCTACTCTTCTGTCTTCCTCTTTCCCGCTGGCTCTCTGGTAGTTGTGTCAGTTAACTGCTGAAATTTCTGGTTTTTCTCCTCTAAATAAAAATACATCTAGCACTAAGAGATTTATCAATCTTCTTTCCTAAGCAAGACTCTTAAACAGGTTTTCATATTTCACAAATTAGCAGAAGCCATTTTAATATTATTTTCACCTCTAGTTTTCACATACTTACAGAAGCCATTACCTTACTCTACTCTCCTTAGTCTCCCTAGGAATATTGAACAATAACTGTCTAATACACACTTTCTGACATTATACCCAAAACAAACTATTTTCCAACCCATAACATGCCTTTCCTTTTCTCAGAAGTGGCTCTCAGGCAGAACAAATTACATAATAATGCTAAAGCAGCCTCCTCTCACACCAGCCCTTTGGATTCTATTTATTCTCCTTGACAGACACCAACAGGAAGCCCCTCCAGTTCGGGGCGCATTCCTGGTGGAAGGGAGAGCATCCCTTTTTAAGTCAGTTTTCCAGTTTTTCTAGGAGGTTGTCTGTGTCAGATGTAAAACATCACTCACCTTAGTAGGGTATTGATGAATCCCATCAAGCTCAATAAGACTTCTGCTTCTTAAGTGCCTTAGCAGTACTGGAAACTCCACTGCTAAACCTCTCAGGGTGAATATGAATCTAAAGAGAAGATCATCAGCTCAAACCCTGCTTTGGCATGTTAGATCAGCCTTGGAATTTGTAAAAATTAGATCCAGCTCATTAAGATTCTAGGAAAAAAAAAAAAAAGGAAAACTTCTTCCATTTAGTCCTTTCTTGATGAGATAAACAAACCCCTAAGTCTCCTATTTAAATATTTTCCCTCACTATTCTATACATACACACATACATTAGTGTATACATTTATATCTATATATATAGATAGATATAATGCACACATACATGAATCTACAATAGGACTATATATAGAAAGCATGAATAAAACAAACCAAATTCAAAGACTTTGAAAATTCAAATCCACCTAGATACAGTATACAAACCTAAGGCATTATATATATGGCTTTTGGCACCCATTATTAGTTAGTAATAGTAAAATAAATTATTTAACAATAACTGGGGACCAAGTATATTTTGTAGGATTTTGTTGGATTTTGCTTTTTACTTTAGATCAACTTTAGTCTGCTGCTAGCTGAATTTGTTTACTTTAAAGTGTTTCTGAATGCTTTGATAGAGACAAGTGTTCTAATATTATTGCCAAACTTTTGCCAGATTGAAAATGTGCATGGCTTATTTTTCTTCTAAGACTGCACAAGAACACTATGTTTCAGGTCTCAGTTTGCAAATCCTGCAAGTTCTCTCTGATAACTTTTTCAGAAAATTCTAGTTCGTACATGGCCAAAGCACAGATCATGACCTTACTGTGCAAAAATTCGCTAGTTTGCACAACTTCCTCTGTATGTGGCTCTGAATAAATTTGTACCATATCACTGCCTCCAACACAGCTTAGAATTGCGGCTCTAATAAAGACATAGGCACATACCAGAGTTTCCAAATATTTGTTCCAAAGGGAGCCAGAGAAGCAAAGTCTACAGCTAGGAAGTGCAATGCATTTTACAATTATTCATCCCTATTTGGGAAAAGACTACCAGCTGCTAAAAAAGAGCAGTCTTCAATGGACTGCATGACTTTAATGCACCACAAGGTTTCTACACAACTCAAACTGCCCATGTTTGTATTTGTGTGTCAGTGTTAGAAGCACAGTTCGGCTCTCAGAATCTCACAAGCCAGAGCACACAGGTGACCCAAGGGAGTGCACGACAGAAAAGGAAACCAAAGAAAACGGCTGACACCAATAGGCAAAGCTGTGGTAACTTTTTGATTTGCTTTAAGTGGAAGAATAAAGATACAGAAAAGCATTTGACTTTGGACAGAGCAGGATGAAAACCAAAGTACACTTTGTACTTTCCCAGATCACCAACACACACTGGTCATTCCCTTTGGGCCATTTCTTGCTGAAAAGGAGATTCCTCTGACTAGGCAGGTTTTTGAGGAGGACAATTTCAATCTCCAAGTCATATCTCCACACTCTCCAATTTGTCTTGACAGCAGTGTAGATCTTCCCTGGCTACCCAGGAAGAATTTTCCTTCATGATTCAAGGCAATCAAGTTTTCCTCCCTTCTTGCAGCATCAACCCAGTATTACACAGGCAAGCACTGAGCCAGTCTAATACTTTTTTTTAAGTTCTTTGCAAAGGTTGTGGGATGCACACCAAGTTTAACACATTGATTTAACATGAATACTTATAGGATATTTAGATTATACTCAGCTTAGTGTCTGGATGTAGACCCCAGCTATTTTTCCTGAAAGTGTCAGCAAACATTTTTCGTTGGTCTCCAAGAGTAATCTGAAGAGAGGAAAGGAAAAAAACAACACCAACAAGAAAACCCCAACCAAGAACTAAGGCAATCTCTGCATTCTTGAGTAATTAAAGTCTTCCTGATCTTAACTCCAGGCTGGATTGATGTTGTCATCCCCTAAGACCTGCACTGAAGAAAACCTCTTTGGACTGTTCTAGTGGCTCTAACAACTTTTGATAAAACTTCAGACTTCAGAAAAATTATTCCTTATAGAATTCAACAGTTAGTACCCATGAGGTATATATTAGCCTTTTACATGAAGATGAGCA